>JACXGM010005238.1:0-35605 GCA_016801145.1 Umbra pygmaea
TTTGGGAGTTATAAGGGCAAACACGTTTTTTTCTGCTATAGCGCCACCTAGTGGTGGAAGTGGCTGAATTTTTCTGTCTGAGGTCCCAGCGGTGATCTGGACCAGTCCTGAAAATGGCACCCCATGATCATGTACGGTTTAGGCTGTAGTATCGGTTTTACCGGAAGAATAAGAATAAGAAGAATAAGAATAAGAATAAACCTTAGAAAAACAATAGGGTTCTACAGCCCTGCTGGAGCTGTGAACCGCGTTGCTTTGCAACAACGGTTCCCAGCACCTTCGGGCTTGGACCCCTAATAAGAAGAAACCTTTGAAAAACAATAGGGTTCTACAGCCCTGCTGGAGCTGTGAACCGCGTTGCTTTGCAACGACGGTTCCCAGCCCCTTCGGGCTTGGACCCCTAAAAATCAGTACAATTACAATAGGTTTTCAGCACTTCGTGCTTGAAACCCTAAATATATATTTGTCGGATAAGAGTATGTGTTCCTTGCCAAAGGCAAGAATTTTTAATAATAATAAAACCAACAGATACAATAGGGTACCAGCCCTTATGGGGCTTGGCCCCTAATAATAAAACCAACAGATACAATAGGGTACCAGCCCCTATGGGGCTTGGCCCCTAATAACATGGTATACTGTTGCGTTTTTGTTCACTTTTGTGACTGAGTAAAAAAACATTTTAGTTTTTTACTCAGCTTTAGCTTTAAGGTTACCATGTTGAGTATTTGGGGAGATTATCTGTCACTTGCTCGTATTCTAATGGAGTCGTTACTCGTTTTAGAAGCAAGAGACTGCGAATTTGAAACACGAGAGAGGATTCATCCATCCATCTTCATCCGCTTATCCAGGGTCGTGTCGCGGGGGCAGCAGCTCCAGCAAGGGACCCAAAACCTCCTTTTCCCGAGCCATGTTAACCAACTTTGACTGGGGGATCCCGAGGCGTTCCCTGGCCAGGTTGGAGATATAATCCCGCCTCCTAGTCCTGAGTCTTCCCCGAGGCCTCCTCCCAGCTGGACGTGCCTGGAAAACCTCCCTAGGGAGGCGCCCAGGGGGCATCCTTACCAGATGCCTGAACCACCTCAACTGGCTCCTTTCGACACAAAGGAGCAGCGGCTCTACTCCGAGCTCCTCACGGATGACTGAGCTTCTCACCCTATCTCTAAGCGAGACGCCCGCCTCCCTCCTGAGGAAACCCATTTCGGCCGCTTGTACCCTGGATCTAGTTTTTTTGGTCATGACCTAGTCTTCATGACCATAGGTGAGGGTAGGAATGAAAACTGACTGGTAGATCGAGAGCTTCTGGCTCAGCTCTCTCTTTGTCACAACGGTGCGAAAGATTGAGTGTAATACCTCACCTGCTGCGTCGATTCTACAACCAATTTCCTGCTCCATTGTCCCCTCACTCGTGAACAAGACCCAAGGTATTTGAACTCCTTCACTTGGGGTAAGGACTCATTCCCAAACTGTAGTCGACACTCCATTGGTTTCCTGCTGAGAACCATGGCCTCAGATTTAGAGGTGCTGATCCTCATCCCAGCCACTTCACACTCGGTTGCAAACCTACCCAGTGAGTGCTGAAGGTCACGGCCGATGATGCCGTCAGGACCACATCAGCTGCAAAAAGCAGCAATGAGATCCCCAGCCCACCGAACTACAACCCATCGCCACCCCGACTACCTCTCGATATCCGGTCCATAAATACTACAAACAGGATTGGTGACAAAGCGCAGCCCTGGCGGAGGCCAACCCTCACGGGGTTGTGTCAAGATTGCACCGATGTAAAATGCTTTTTTGAGTACTCAAAATACGCTCTGTGCAAAACTTGGTTTTAGTTACCCATTTACTAATGTGAATATGCTAATGTATAGTTAAAGTAAATTACATGGTAATTCATTTCTTTTTTTGATTGGAACTTACCAATGCTTACTTTTCTATAAGTAATTTGATTTAATTTTCTGTCAGCTACAGTCCCTCCCTACACAGTTCAAGTTAGCTAATTACCAGCTGTCTACAACCGAAGGCTACTGTTTGTTCGGCTCATTTTAACAATGCTCACTGCAAATTAAGCATAATTCTCTGAGGAGACAGATGGTATGGATTTGTCTCATACTCCCGACAGTCTGAAAAGGGATCATGACTATGTCAAACAGTCAATGGACTTCACCTCTGGTTCACCTGACTTAATGCCTTCAAGGCATTCTTCTAGAATCTCTGTCCTGCAGCCCTCAGCCAAAAAAGATTACTCGGCGGCGCAAAGATCATGTTTCTAAAGCTGACAACCTTGCTGCTATTAAAAAATTTGGGAAAAGACAAGGTGAGTTCCTGTTGAAACTACAGGCTGTGCAAAGATGCTTTAAGGACAACACAAACTCCATTTGTGAGCTTACACCTTCGCTGGAATTTACTGGCCAAGAGGTGAAGGATATGAAGGATATGAAGGAGAAAGCTGCAGGTTTGGAGCAAGAATTAAAATCGGTCCACACTCAAAATAAGGCTCTCAGAGACAAAGTTGACGAGCTTGACGCATATAAAAGAAGTTGGAACCTCAAGATATCCGGTATTCCTAAAAAAGAGGGTGAGAATGTGAAAATCACTGCTATTGACTTTATTGCTTATTGTTAAAGTGTCACCTGGAATTGCAAACTCATTGCAAATCACAGTCGGCATTGCGCACAGACTCGGCCAAAAAAATGTGAATGCGGGCTCACGCCGTATCATTGTACAATTCACCTCCCATGCATATAGGGATAGGATAGGGTCTGATGCTAAACGGTCAAAAGGTTTAAAGCAAAAGAGGATCAAGATTCTTGAAGACTTGACTGACCGTGTAACGGAGGCAAGAGGTAAACTATTGCCCCTTGTAGAACAAGCTAGGAAGGAGGGGAAGAGAGCCGGCTACAGTGGTCCTTTTGCCTACATTGATGGGAAAAGTTTTCAGCAGATGCTACATGATCTACAACGTCCCTGGTCGAAATGAAACTACCGGAATAGACATTATGGTAACACGAATGGTAAAAGGTTAATACTGTGTAAGCCGCAATACCACCTTATAAACTATATTTTATTTTTTATATTTATGGCATTTTTGCAAATGTAAAAACATGTAATACCCGTACTGTGAATGCTAATCTTAATCTTTCTTGTTTCTCTTTAAATGTACAAGTGTACTCATGATAACACTAAAAGAAAAGCTTTATTTCTCTTCTGTAAAGAACCAAAAAAGCCATTTTATTTTTTACAAGAAACTCATTCATCTCTGAGGGATGAAACATATTGGCGTAATCGTTGGGGAGGACTTACCTTATTTTCTCATGGCACTACTCACTCAGGTGGTGTTTCCATTATGTTTGATCGCAACTTTAATAGTTCTGTTCTTGCATCACAATTTTCATCAATAGGCAGGTGGATTATTACAGTTGTACAACAGATCTTCTCAGAACAAAATTCTGTTGCAAGACCTGAATAGTAAGATTTCTTCTCTTAAAGAAAAATATTTATTGGCTTTGTTTTTATTGGAGGAGATTTTAATGAAGTCCTTAACCAAGCTGCTGACAGATTTCCTCTTACAGAGGCACAGCTGATGCTGTTAATCCAATACTAAGGGATTTCTGTAAAGGCCTTTCTTTACTAGATGCTTATAGGCTATTAAACCCCGACTCATTCTCTTTCACCTGGTTTAAGGCTGATCTATCACAGAAATCACAAATTGATTTATGGCTGATCTCTGAAATGTTGATGCAGTTTCTGATCTCTTCTGAGATATCTCCTGCTCCTTCAAAAGATCACTGTTGTATCGACTTGACATTGTGCGACACACCCAAACAATGTACAATAACAGGTTATTGGAAGCTCAACTACTCTTTTCTACAAATTCCCTCTTACTGTTACATTTTTAATGATATCCAATCTAAAGCTGAATTACAACCAATCTCAAAATGGGAGTTGTTTAAATTTGAATGTAAAAAATTCTCTATTAATTTTGGCATACAAAATGCTAGAAAAAATGCTAGGAAGGAAAAGTAAATTCTACAATTACTGAATGGTTTAAATGCCTTGTTAGACAATCTGACCCTAGTGATGAGGCTAAAACATTTTTATATTCTCTCCAGGAACAATTTAATATTTTTTATACCGAGAAAGTAAAGGGAGCCTTCTTCCGATCAAGAGCCAGATGGTTAGAATTTGGCGAGAAGGACACTGCATACTTTTTTAATCCGGAGAAAAAAAATAGTGAGACAAAAATGTATTCGCTTTACATTAATAATACATGCACCTCAGATGAGAAAGTGGTTTCTACCCATGTCTCCAAATTTTATAAACTCTACTCTTCTGCCTTTGACTCTGACTCGTCTAAGCATTTAATTGCGCTTGACGCTCTAGAGCGTCGAGGGTCTTTGGAGGGTTTTAATATTGCTCGATCATGCAAATTTGATCGTGGGAAGCCAAAATCGTGATTGTGTTTAAAATTTGATTAATTGTGCAGCCTTAATACTAAGTATCACTTTTGTGAATAAACATCTATATTTCTGAAGAATCAATGTACCACACAGCTCAGCAGTGTGTAAAATGGTAGGGATATGCACAGAACAATGATCATTCATTACGCTTGCAGTTCAAATTTCTGTGCTGACTGTTAACCAGGACATGGCAAAAGTTATTAGAAACAATGTTGTTTAAAATTGGCAGTGGCCCATCCTTAGACTTTACTAAACTTGCTTTTGATCTATAGTAACATGTTGAACAACAAGTTTTTTTGCTTGGGAATAGTTTAAAGTAATCAGCACGTGGGGGGTTTGGTGTTTTCTAACACAATGATTAGTTAATTGGCCATCAGAGCATGGTCTGGGCAAGGGGAGATTAAGTGTCACCTTTCTACAAATTATGCCCACTTGTCTCTGCCAACTTGTTCATGATTTCAGTCTGATCTGGTCAGCACAAAGGGTAACAGATAAAAGTATATCTTTAGTTACCTACAGTATACATTTTTAAGCATAGGCCTATGTTACTGAATAAAAATAATTTTGAATACAGTCATTAAATAAAAATAAAATGACCAGGTAATGGGAGTTTATAAGTAACTAGTTATCATAATTAATAAAAAAACAATGTAAATGCATCCTCTATAAACAAGCTGAGAAATAAAAGGAGATGGCCCTGAGCGGGACTACAACTTGCAACTCCCTACACTGAAATATGTCACAGTAATCACAACCGATCTAGCCCGCTACACCATGGGGCTGTGGGGATTGCTGTGAAAAAAAGAAATTATCTTTTGAGGGAGCGACTTTCAGAGGTTACAGTATTGTATGACGACTTAAAAACATTGTTTGCTACCCATTTTTGTCTTTCAAAGTAAAACTGTACTTTGATATAGCTACAGTGTAAATTGTTAAAATTTTTCACAAGGGATTGATTGGAGAATGCAGATGCAGTAGTCTATGATATTTATTTGCTTTCCTAAAGCCATTTTAAAACAAGGCATTTTTTATATTAAGAAAGGTAATATGTCCCCAAAAAATGTATCTCTAGGAAGCATTCGAACTGTGGTCTAGCACCACCCAGCAAAGAGTTAAGACCATTTACTATCAACTAAATGCACTGATTGTTGACGCGGTACGAAAAGCACCACTTTATCGTGACATCTGTAGCTCTCTTGTTACACTAACAAAGTTAGAAAAGTGCCAACATTGTTTACAATGTCGATTACGATGTGAGCAAAGGCTCATAAATATACTCATATTAATCTGTTTTTTTTAAGGATTAAAAAGAGTGCAAACAATAAATAAATGTGCAAACACGCGAATCGCACCCGATACTGTAGGGTTACGTACCTGTGTACCGTTACAGCCCTACTTATCATCTGCACATGTCATAGCCGTTGTTGATTTTCTGCTGCAAATAACATATATTAATGAAATTGGGACAAGGGAGATTCCGAATAATGTACATGAGATGTACTGTATTCATTAACCAAGTAACTTTATTGCGGATTAGTGCATGTGCCAAGGGACTAGCATTTGAATGATGTCTCAGTTTTTCTGGCACAGTTTTAAAAACCATGGAAATTCTTTTACATGCACATGTTTTAGGTAGTTGCATAGATTTCAGGAGCAAAGGTACAAAAATCCTTGAACTGCTGAATAATTCAGCATTCACTGGTAATAGCAAAAAATGAATGTTTGAGCTGAATATAAAGCAAAGACTCTCAGTTGTGCTTACCATTACACAACATTGAATACCGGTAAATTGTGGCCTAATACTTGTGGTCCCTGGAATGATGAGTGAATGATTTGCTATGAGAACCAGATGTTAGTCATATAATGTGCCATTACACAGCTACAAAAAGTTGTCCCACCACTATCAACAACAACAATCAGCATGGAAATGCTTTCTCTACTATTTCCTTAGTTAACCAAATGGAATGCAGGGTTTCCCTCAGGAAATGCTTTAGTTCAGGCAATTGGCGTCCCAGGGGTGGGGGGGGGTGCACACAAGAGCACAATATGGAATTGTGCAATGCTGCTGATGTTCACAGTTTATTCCTGTACACAGAGTGCAATGACGTTAATATACCAACAGATGGAGCTGGCTGATCGCGTTTCACACATCACTTTTCTATGTTTGGAAATACGCAGCTAGGGCGGAGAGACGGTCTTGTCTGGGCGGCCGCCATAACTAAATAGTTCTGCGGGAAACCCTGGAATGTCATAACATTGAATCCATATTTTTAAAACATACCCCTTGTGGACTTGCAGACACTTGTACCTGTGCCCTAATTTGCCATTTGTATCAAGTTCGTATTGTTTAACTAGTCCAATTCACATTGCTGGTGTTACTTTCACTTCTGGAAAATGACAGTCCTGCTCTGAGGTGAAATCATAGAAATTGAATAGATATAAAGGACATTGAAATTCAAATCAATGTAGCAGAATGCTCAGAGCGGCAGCCATTTTACGTGTACCATTCCATTGCAAAGATCTAGCGGCCTACTTTGGCATTTAACCTATTCGCGTGTTGTCACCGTGACAACTAACAACAATCGCCATTTTGTTGTGTACTAATCGAATGACCACGCCAAGCAGCTCAATGGCCTTTCTATCAATTCTGTTTCTATGGGTGAAACACTGTCTACATCGCAAATTCCAAGTTTGATGCAGCCTCAGTTTATCTACAGCTCCAAAAGTTTCACACTGTGTCCAAACATTAAACTGTCCACCCATGAATGTCAAATAAGCTCCACTATATGTAGGTTGTAGTGGTTTGCTTGTTATGGTTTTCTTTGTTACCATGGTTTTTTATTCTCAATTATTCTATGGAAAATGTGTCTGTCTGTTTACAGTGTATGAGTGTGTATAGTTTCATCATATACAGTGTAGTATATGTACAGGTTGTGTAGGGAAGCCCAGTGACAAAGATATTTGAAACATTAGTTCGGGAGGGGCAAAATACTGCCTGCTAGGCCCTTTGATCTGGCCCACAAGGTGTTTTTAAAAATCATTTAAAAAGTACATTCATTTTCAAAGTTGATGAAAAAAAAGTTGAGGGCGTCAAATCTTCATCTCCCAAACCATACATGCCAGAAACTACTGCTTGAAAAGAGGTGGTTCTTCTGCAAATAATGAGGGGTGGTTTGGCTGGACAACTAAAAACAATCGCCATTTTGTGCATTTTTTGTCAAGATGGCGCTTGTGTGTTCGGCCTGCCATCTGTTGCTCTCCTAGCTTGTCCTCTGTTTGCTAACCGTGTCTGTCTCCTGGTCTACGCGTCTGGTCTAGGCCTGACAAAGTCTCCTTGACATCCGCCTCTCTGCTGTGGACTCACTCACTAACTCCCAAACCTTCGACGTGGACTGCCCCTGCTACAAATCGCACGAGCCTCTCCGATCGATCTCCCTGCACGATATCCGCAGCTGGCCGCTCATCTCCACGCGGAGAAAACGAAAGAAGAGACGATGAACCCGCAGAGGATACATTGCGAAACTGAAGGCTTACCTACAGACAGGTATCTCGCTTCGAGGCGTCCCTGCTGCCTGGCATCCGTGGGGTGCGGTGTATCGTTGGCTCCGTCCTGTTTTTCCAAAGAAGTAGTTTCCACTTTCGGCCGCAAGGAGCTAATCTCGGAAATCTTCACTCATTAAGAAAAGCATCCTTATCTCAAGCTACTATTCCTCCTCCGAAGATGGCGTTTATAAACGCCCGATCTGTGGTGAATAAAACCTCCATATTAAATTATTTTTACTCTTCACTAAACCTGGATTTTATGTTCATCACAGAATCATGGATAAAGGTTGGCGACTTAACTCCCTTTTCAGAACTGGTTCCACTGACCTCTACATTTTTTTATTCTCCCTCGTATTAGTGGACGTGGGGGCGGGATCATAACCATTTTAAGTAACTCTCATCACACTGCCGGCTTGTCCATATAGCGCCTTGTTCCAGCTTTGAAGCTCAACTTCTCCACCTTGACGGGAACAGACCCGTATGTCTAGCGATGATCTATCGCCCTCCTCACTCTAATAAGAATTTTATTCGAATATTGCCACAAACTATGACCGCTTTCTATTGGTGGGCGATATTAATATTCATGTGTGCTGCCTCTCAAATCCCTTGGCGCAGGAGTTTATTAATCTAATAGCTGCTTTTACTCTATCACAATGGATTAAAAACTCCACCCATATCCAGGGCCACACATTGGATCTCATATTATCCTATGGACTTGATGTCACTGACATTGTTTTTTCAGATTCAGTGCTTTCTGATCATAAACTGATTTTATTCTGTCTGTCCCTCCCAGCGCTCTCCCAGCTCACTATTGCACCTATTACATTGTCGCAGTTCTACACCTTACAGTTTAGCACTAATTTTGATCTGTGCTTTACTGAACTCTGCTCAAAGTTGCACCTAGACCAACCTAGGGCCTGGGCGATAATTCAATATTTATCGTTATCGAGTTTTTGAAAAAAATGTCAAAGAATATCCCATATCGCAATAATAGCTGGTTTTATTTTTAAACAAAAACGTCCAACAAATAAGGAGTATTTCATATTGCTTGTAGTTAAGTTTTACCTGAAACTTCTAAACACATAAATATAACAAGGTCAATCAATATTGTTTTGTATGTATTGGTTTTATTTGTTAATACAGCAGACTTTACACTTTGATTCAATCAAGTCACAGCAGGTCCTATATATATTTCAATATATCGTCAGGCATATCCTATCGAAAAAATATCTATTTTATATCGTGATATCATTTTTTGGGCCATATCGCCCAGCCCTAGACCAACCACTGCCTGATGTGGATCAACATCTCAGCCTTTTAAGCTTTGCTTGGCTTAGGGTTATAAATATAACTGCTCCCCTAAAGCATTTCAAGTGCAAACCAAAATCTCAAATGTGGCATAACTCTGACACTCGTCACCAAAGACAAATCTGTAGAAAGACTGAACGCAAATGGAAAAGGGAGAGGCTACAGGTCTCATTCCATATCCATCATTTTTATTAACAAAATCTCTAAACTACGACTTAGTGTTTGTCCTAATTCAACTATCCCTCCTATCTCGACACCTGTTGCTGACTTTTGGGAGGTTTTTGATCCTATCAACCTCTAGTCACTAAAGGACATGATTGTCAAGCTCAAACCGTCACTCTGTCCTATTGATGTTATCCACCCGAGATATTTAAAACTTACCACACCTGGCCCAGCTGATTCAATGATATCTTTTATCAACAAGAGTCTCAAAACAGGCTCTGTTCCTGCCAATCTTAAAGTGGCCATGGTCACACCTTCACTAGATCCCTCTGTTAAAAAAAAAATTTCCGACCCATTTGTGTTTTACCTTTAATTTCTAAACTATTAGAGAAAACTGTGTTAAATGAACTGTAACAATTTTTGTCAAACAATAGTATTTTTGAGGTCTTTCAATCTGGTTTTAGGTCTGCCCACAGCCCTGAGTCCGCCCTCCTGAGAGTGCTAAATTATATTTATCTCTCTACTGATTCCGGAGACACGGTTGTTGTTGTTCTCCTAGACCTCTCGGCAGCCTTCGATACCATTGACCACCCTACTCTCTTAGCTAGACTAGAGTCCTGGGTGGGTCTAAGGGCATCGGTTCTGACATGGTTTCAGTCATACCTGTCTGACAGGAAGTTCAGTAAAGATGGGCAACTTCTCCAGCTCAATGACACCCGTCACATGTGGGCTTCCGCAGGGCTCCATCTTGGCCCATTCTTTATTTTCTCTCTACATGCTACCTCTGGGCTCCCTCCTAACGAAACATGGTGTTTCTTTTCATTTGTATGTAGAAAACACCCAAATTTTCATCCCTATAAAGAGAAACAACGTAGAAGTACAGCGTAGAGGTGAGCGTGCATTTGCGGTAGCAGGCCCGCGACTCTGGAACTCCATGCCCCTACAGATTAGAACGGCCCCTTCCTTGTCTGTCTTTAAGTCTTTATTAAAAACCCAATTGTTCTCTTTAGCATACTAACCTTAATCTCTGGCTGATTTTACCTTTTTATTTTTAGCCTACATTTGATACTGCTTTCATACTTGTGTTACTGTGTGTTGTGATTTAGGTATTTTTTATTACTTTGTTTTTAGATGTATTACTTCTCTGTAAAGCACTTTGGTCAGCCTAGTTGTAAATGGTATTGTAAATGCTGTTGTAAATGCGCTATACAAATAAAATGACCTTGACCTTGTCTCTGTCGGTGAGTCACTGCCGGGTATATCGCATCTCAAAGTTGGGTACTTACGACTTTAGTTCAATTAACTAAAAACATTACAGACAAGAAACAGGAAGTGAAAATGACAAAATAACTTTTCTGCAGAGCTAGGACATTAACCTGGTTTTTCGGGAAAATATTATTTTACTTTTACTTTTACTTTACTTATTTTTATGTTCCCCAATCTTTGTCAAATTTTCTCAAGACCAATATGGAAAAATTAAACGCGTTTTTGTATTTTTTGGCTATATGAAATCATGCATGACATCATGCATTCTCTCAAAAGGTTGGATGTCGACGAGTAGCCTAAATGATCTTGAAACAAACAGTAGTGATTCAATTCTGAGAAGTTAAAGAAAGAAACAGTGTTAGAAAATGCAAGTTTTTTTTCTGTAGGCTACACATGTGATTTTGTGTTTGGGGGAGGTAATTTAATGAAATAACGTTTCTTATTTTTTCAGGCATAGCTATAGTACGCAGCACTTCACTTGGTTTCATTGTGGTCCTTGAGCAAAATCATTGCCCCCCCCTGAATTAGATAGCTACCAGGTTTCCTGTAACAACCTATCAATCAGGCTCCAGTGTCGCCTGAACTGCATGCTGCAATTTTTAGAAAGAGCTAGCTACTGTAGGCCTTTGCCAAATTTTTCTAATTCCCAAACCCTGGTTTTATTTATCTGGTGGGACTTTCTAACTGTACTAGTCTAACCTTCTGTATGTTGCACTATATTAGGGAATAGGCAGACGTTTCAATTAGACCTTAATGTGTGGCATCTCCTTTATGTGTCAAAACACAAAGTGTTGGTTATGTGTAAATTAGGGTGGGGAATTGTGAGTAATTATATAATACAACATAACAATACTTTGGTGATAAGTCACAGAATTGTACATGTATTGTGATTTTAATTTTGATTTGGTGATTGAATTATTATTGTTTACTTCATATCAGAGCAGCTCAAACATTACTTTGTATGTTTTTTAAATACCCTTTTGTTGTAACATTTCTGTGTGGTTCTGAATGGAAGTAGAGTTACTAGATAGCTTTCTTTTAGTTCTCAATAGAACCGATATTTATTAAATTTTGGTTAAAAGAACTTTCTTTTTACTATTTCGGTAGCATTTTACAGCTTGAATATTTTAAATGTATATGTATTTGTTTGGGTAAAATTATTTTATTTAAATTCCATTATCTACACACAATGTTTCTTACAAACATTTCAACTGGTCAAAAATAGCAAATGCATGTCATCAAAATTTTGTTTGGTCATCACTTTCCAATGCCCCAGTGTAGTGATGGGTACATGGCCCTGGGTAGGATGCAGTCATATTAAACAGGTGTCCTTACTCTTTATGGTTACGTGAAATCCCATGGCATTTATTTAAAGAAATTGATTGTTAATGCTGATGTCCACATTTTCAACCAGGCACATTTCCATCATGTAAACTCTTGCCTCATTCCTAATTGGCATATTTTGATTCACTCATCGCTTGTACATGTCATAGCTTTTGTGTGTGCAGTATTCTGTCACAAATGACATACTTAAGAGGCCACTGCACAATCATCAGTTTCTCTGGCTTTACTAATGAAATGTTTGTGTTTTGCTAAAATGAACATTTTATTTTATTCCATAAAATACTGACAACATTTCTACCAAATTCAAAATAAAAAATGACAACTGATTTCATTTTAATTTTTAACAGTACAAAACTAATGTGTTAACTTAGGAAGAGTACAGAAATAATAATTTGCTGGAATAGTAATACTTGTACAATATTCATAATTTGCTTTCATACATCTTAGCATGCGTCCCTCTAAGCTGATGACCAAGCCAGGGGGACACTGATCAGGGAAGCTACCAAGAGGCCAATGGCAACTTTGAAGGACTTACAAGTCCTTATGGTGGAGATTGGTTGGTCTGTGCATGTGACAACAATTTCACAAGCTGTGTGGGAGGGTGGCAAGCAAGAAGCCACTTCTGATAAAGGGCCACACAGAGACATGTTTGCGCTAAGCAAAAAAACACTTGGAAAAGTCTAATGCCATGTGGCAAAAGGTTTTATGGTCAGATGACACCAAGGTCGAACCTCTTGGACTGAAATGCAAGCATTATGTTTGGCAAAACCCAACAGAGCACACCCACCAAAACACAACATACCTTCTGTGAAGCATGGTGTTGGCAACATTATGTTGTGTATTTCTCTTCAGCTGGGACCTGGCAATTGGTCAGGGTTGAAGGGAAAATGGATGCTGCCAAGTACAACCAAATTCTATAGGAAAACCTCTGGCCTTCTGCGAGATAGCTGAAGATGGGCAGGTGGTTCACCTACCAGCATGACAATGACCCTAAACACACTGCCAAAAAACTATGCAGTGGCTTATGGATAGAAAGGGGAACGCCTCGAGTGGCCAAGTCAGAGCCCTGACATGTGGATGGACTTAAAGACCGCAGTCATTCACCTTTCACTATGAAATTTTACTGAACTCGAACAATTCTGCAAGGAAGAATGGGCAAAGATTCCCCAATCTAGGTGTGCAAAGCTAATAGAAACATCCAAACAGACTGACTGCTGTAATTTAAGCTAAAGGTACCTCTATGAAGTATTAAATCATGCGATTGATTACTTTTCCAACTCTGTTATTCTAGTTGCATAAATAAACCTTGAACACTTTTTTTTATTTCAGGCTTAAAGACAAATGTCTATTTGTTTTTCTATAGGCACTGTATGTGTACCAGCAGAGTTATAACTTTTTATGAGACAATCAATTTTCCAGACAAAAATGTAATGGGGAATGGAAATGCCCCAGATATGATTCTCTTTAAAGTGTCAGTACACCAGTTTCTGTTTAATGTGGAAGTATTGTTTGTGGGATTGACAGCCTAAAGCCAGTATGTAGAATGCTCCATAGACCTATAGAACATATCGTTTTCTAATGCAACAGTGATTTTAATTACGTAGCTGCTATTTATGGTCAGTTTAAAATGATTTTGCATGATGTTACATGCCCTGTAACTTTACAGAACACTGCCTGTTGTTGTGTGCCACATGTTGGCCAGTCTCTTGTTTTGTATTATGTGGATAACGGATGTGTCAAGCTGTAATGCACAAAGGTTTGATACATTTTTCTACCTCAAAAATAAGGCTTCATTTGAAATATTTAGATTTGGATTTTCACTAAGGCTGACTTGGATTTATTCATATGCCAGGCTTATGCCCGGAGATTAGGTTTCGTTATTCCCTTTCCAGTTCATAAAAATGTGCTTCTCCACCATTCAGACCCCTCAACCTTGGGCTTCATCATCTCACCATGGTCCTTGCTGTTGATGCCCTCTGGCAGCATCTCCTTCACAGATGAGAATGTGACGCAGCAGGACCTGAGAGCCTTCACAGCACCAGAGGTCCTAGAGGGGCTCACCCTCTCTACCCTCTCTGACATTGAGAAGGTACCGTATGTAATATATGATTAGGATAAAAAGATCTTTGGCAGTTGCAGTCAGGTCTTATCTCCTCTGACACTCCACACTATCTGATTTATACAGATATTGTACAGCATTGTTTTCCCCTTACCTGGGTTGACTGAGAACATTCTTTCTTTTCAAGTTAGCATTAACAGGTTAGAATTTGCTCGAGGACAAAAAGGCAGGTTTTTCAACTTGTTGATTCAGGGATTTGAATCTAGAAATATTTTAGTGTTTGGCAGATGTGTAAAAAGTTTTAAGGAAAAGTAATTCACCAGTGTTCACCAGTTCTTGACTAGATGTGTTTCTCCTAATTAATTGGGAACCTTCTTCACTTGTTGAACACAACCACATATTTGTTTTTTTACTTTACCTACTAGGACATCCTCCCACCTCAGCTACCACTTGCAGCAGAGCAAACCTTTTCTGTTCTCAAATGTTTTGTACTCTTTTTTTGTACTCATGTTGTTTTGTACTTTTATATAAGGTGCACCAATACTAGATATGATTTACAGCACACAGCATGTTAATTTGCCATTCTGTGTAAGCCTGTTTGTTTACTTTAAGAAGTTGTTTTTGCTCTAGGTTGGAAGCGTTAATGTTGATGTGTCCGTCTTTCATTTAGTTAGAATATAGAGGGAACATGTGTTTTGTTTAAGGTTTATTATGGTCAGCAAAAATGATGAACTCTTAAATGTTAAATCAAAACAATATAACAAGTAGTATACACACTTTACTGCTCAAGGAATGGTTATTTTTATTTCACTCCACCCCTTTTAGACCTAGATCTAAACAGTTATCTTTCACAATAGTAGCTAGCAGTAAAATATTTGTATGAATCAACAAACCTCTTTATCTGTGCTAGAATGACATTACCCCCACAGAATATCACAAATTGTTCATAGAAACATTTTCACAGATAATGGTGCATTTCCTCTTTATGTTCTTATTTAAATTGAACTATCAGTACATGTTGAATATTAATCATATATTACAATATGTCCAATACTATTTTGCATATTTCTTAGGTGGCAGCATGTAGCCTGTCAGCTAAAGCTTCTGAACAGTAACCGGAAGGTCGCAAGGCCAGATCCCAGATCCCAGCTGTCTGTCACTGAGCATGGCAGTTAAACCTCATTGCTGTAAATGAGAATGTGCTTACAAGGTTTAAAAAATGCACCATATATGCCACGATCTGTGTAACGACAGAAAGAACATATCTCAGTTGTAAATTAGGAAGTGTTCGTCAATCTCATGTTCTCTAAGCCTGCTGTAAACTCAGACCTTTCAAGAGTTTGAATGATTATTCTGTTTGATCCCTTGGCAATGCCTGTGTCAGTTTTTTCCTTCAAGCCCAACACTGAAGTAAAATGACTTCTATGCTCTGGGTTCAGTAAGTTTGGCTGCAGACTCATAAGGAAACTGCAGAATCGTAAAGGGGAGGGATAAATATTTGGATTTGAACAAGCTGTATTGAATGCCTACATATTAGCTTGAATGTACTATTGAACTCCTGGCAGAATACTTTTCTCAGAACATTTGCATACAGTACTTTAGCACTTTCAATAGCTTCTTTATACTGTAGAACAGAACAAAGGGTCAGAGTTCTGCTGTGTATTTCAGAAGAGTAAGGCTTTTCCTACATTGCGGCCTGTTACTTGATTTAATGAGGCATGACTTCCTAAATTAGATTTGATTTTGGCACCATCTAAATCGGCCCACATTTTATGTGTCAAATTATTGGAAACACTAATTCTGTTATTTTGGACTCATTTTCCACAGATGCACATGTACTCCCTTGGAATGACCTTGTTTTGGGGAGCGGACTATGAGATTCCACAAAGTCAGGTACAACTACAAGCAGTGCAATCATTTTGTAACACTTTAGAGTATACCTAGACAAGAATTTAACAACACATAATCCAAGCATAGTGGCTTTAAAAACTGCACTTCCTATTTGATGAATTAGGGTGCTTGAAGTACTTCAATTTGGAGAATCATGTACTAAATTACATTGAACAACAGGGATTTCATGAATTTGTGCCTTGGAAAGTCCTTGAAATTGTTGAAGCCAATGTATGTTCTCTCCATCAAGATAATGAATTAATTCATTCTATTCAAGTTTTTGCTTATGTGTAATATTTGTTTCTTTCATGCTGTGCCAATTGATGTCCTCAAAAACATCCTTATGGCCTTAAATTGCATTTACATTTTAGTCATGTAGCAGATGAGTGACATACAGTAAGTACAGGGATATCCCCCGGGAGCAACTTAGGGTAAAGTGTTGGAGTTGGAAATTGGAATTTAATTGTTTTGAATTGAATTGTTTCATGTATTTATCTCATGTATGTGTCCATCCTTTAACCACTGCATGATGTGTGGTCATCACAGCCAATGAAGTTGGGGGAGCACCTGAACACTATGCTGCTGAACATGTGCGATGACTCCACGCTGAGCCGTATGTCTGTCCGCACCGTGCTGGATGCATGCAGCACACACATCAGGAGTTCTAGCTGTGAGCCCTCCTTCACACACATCAGAAAGCTGGTACAACTCGTGTTGGGCAGCCTCTCACAGGTAAACCACATAAGCCCTAACAACAAATAATTTTATCACTGTGTTGTCATGTAATTTAGGTGGAATTTATACAGATTAATGATACTTTTGCATGATCCCTTGCCCAGTTAGACTGATTGTAATTGAAAGGCTTTGAACTGTGGCCCTACCAACCAATTCAGTTATTTCTTTGACTGTCATACTTTCTAGCTTTTTGTCAATTGCTACCATAAAAAGGACAGAGCTAGATAAAGGGCTATTATCAAAGCAGTTACAGCAAAGTAAATGTTTCTGTCAAAATGTAACACTTCCTCAATGTGTATAGATTGATTAGAACAATTGGGACACATTAACAAACTAGTTTTGACCAAAGGAGGATTTGTACCAATAACTATGAGCTGATTCAATAAGCCAGTTAATCAACAAAATAAAAATTTGTTCATACAAAATTTATTTTACATGGATCAATGCAAAACTTCTGCAGTAAAATTTTGATCCCTTCGGTCCTTTAATCAATATGGAAGCTCAGTTCCATGCAAAGTGTCAAAATAAAATCACAAAAAAAATCTACCCTGGTAGTGTGCTTTACAGTAGCAAACATAATTGAAGAAAGTCTTATCTGTTCTCCCTGTTCTGTTCTGGAATGAAGTGGGCTGTAGGATTGCAGACTCAGTTGTCCATCGACGACAGGCGTCTGCTTCTTCTACGCACTCTTTCTCTCTCTTCTGTTAAGAGTCATGCATAAAAAAAACTTTTTCTTACATTTTTTATCTTTACTCCTCTTTCTGTTTAATCATTAAGCTGAAATCTCTTCTACCACCACTCGAACATTCTGAGCAATTTTCAATTTAAGTGCACTAAGTACACTCTGTTGGGGACCACAACAGTATTGCTTTTTAATTTACGTGATAAAATTTAAGTGATATAATTTAAGTGATAAAATTAACAGAGTTACACCCTTTCCCCCTGAATCAGCCTGCATCCCTGCATGGTGTAAGAACCTTAAATTATCTCTGAAGGCAAATGTTTTATCTGGTTCATGTAAGGGGCAGCATCTAGATCTAGGGCTTGGGAGAATGCTTGGTATAAACTACTTAAAATTGACTGAATTACTAAAACTAGGGGATTTCTTAATGTTTGATTAGTCAGCTATTTAGGGGGAATTATGTGTCTGGAGGATCTCCTTAACTCCACATCTTCATCTTGGACTTGGATTACTGATGTCTAATTTTTGAAGCTTTGACATTTCCTCCTGTTCTTCCTGTTCAGGTTGAGTAGTTTTTGCCATTTCCTCCACAGACTGGTCATATTGATTCCCTTGGTTCATTCCATCTTGAGTAACTTGTGTTACAACCCCTTTTGTCAGATCCACAGGTAAATGTTGTACATCATCACTTCCTTCCAGATCTCCTGATATTTGTATCCTCTGAGGTTGGAAACTTTGAGTTCAGAGAGATTCTGTTTTGATCCATCCTCTCTATGTATTTGTCTTGATTGAAAATCCTCTGCCTGTTCTCCCAGTCCTACAGTCTTCTCCGTCCCTGATTCCACATGTTCAGCTGTGCCTGACTATCTTTAAACACCACTGCGTCTTCCGGTGACCGGAACTGAGAATGTTTCTACTCAGTGTAGAAATCGTTCAGGCCCTCTTATGACTTCCGGTGCCACAACATATACAGGAGAGTCCTTTATTTGTTTTAGAAACAATGTAGACTGTTTCACTCCAGTGATCTGCAATTTCGTGCTTTCCACGGATCCTGACGTTCCTTACAAGAACATGGTCCCCTGCTTCTAAAATAGACTCTCTGACTCTTATCAAACCTCAGTTTGTTCCGCTGAGCATTACTTTCACTATGTTCAGTAGCAAGATTGTAGCATTCCTGAAGGTTTACTCTGAGGTTCTTGACATACTCAGATTGGGATACTTTGCCGCTATGTCCTTCAAAGCATAGCCCAAAGGCAAGATCAATAGGCAGGCTTGGTTGTCTACCAAACATTAACTGGTAGGAAGAGAATCCAGTGGTGTCATTTTTGGTGCCTTCCTTCTCAAGTGTCCCGAGCATATCAAAAAGAGTATGGTAGAATCTCTCCACGGGGTTCCCAAGTGGATGATATGGAGTTGTCTTTGTCTTCTTGATCCCAATCACTGAACACAGTTCCTTTATCAGAGTGGACTCAGTCGCAACCTTGTTTGCTGTGTAAATGCTCTGGAAGTCCATAATGAATGAAAAAATTGTCCCAAATGGCTTTTGCCACTATTCTTGCTTTCTGGTCTGCTGTGGGTATAGCCAATGCATATTTAGTGAAGTGGTCTGTGATCACTAAGATGTTTTTAGTCCCTCTTCCATCAGGCTCTAATGTAAGGTAGTCCATACACACTAGTTCTAAGGGGTGGCTGGTCTTTATGTTCAGCTCGAGCCTTGCGTTGGACACATCTCTCACAGGTCCGGACCTTCTCGTTCACATCAATGGCCATGAGCGGCCAATTGAAACGTGTGCGAACCAACAGGGCTGCCCTCTCTCTCCCCTACTGTTCGCCATTGCTATTGAGCCCCTTTCGGTGGCCTTGCGGGCCTCACCCTCCTTCCAGGGTGTTTTACGGGAGGGAATTGAACACAAGCTGTCTTTATATGCTGATGACTTGCTCTTATATGTACACAATCCAACTTCTTTTCCAACTATTCTTTCAGTTCTGGAGAATTTCAGTTCTTTTTCCGGCTATAAGCTAAATCTTCAAAGAAGCGAGTGTTTCCCAATTAATCCGGCCGCACTGCTGCTTCAGCAGACAGATCTGCCCTTTTAACTTAATCAGTCGGGTTTCAAATACCTAGGAGTGAATGCCACTCGCTCAATGCCGGCTCTCCTTTCAGCTAACTTTCCCCCTTCTCGTTCAGATGAAGGCGGATTTTAAGAGGTGGGGTAACCTCCCTCTCTCTGTCATAGGGAAGATAAATGCTGTTAAAATAAATAGCTTGCCCAAATTCATGTACCTTTTCCAATCTATCCCTTTGTTCTTACCCATATCTTTTTTTACAGTAATTAACCAGGCAGTCTCCTCTGTCATTTGGGCTGGAAAAACACCAAGAATCAGCAGGTTTTACTTCAGCAATGTAAATCCAGTGGTGGGCTAGCACTTCCTAATTTTCTATATTACTGTTGGGCCGCCAACTTCCAGAAACCGCTATTCTGGTTGCACTCCCCTGATACATCATGGTGTCTGCTAGAAGGTCTCTCCTGCTTCTCCTCCTCTCTCCCTGATTTATAATGCTCTGCTCTTCCTACATCTCCCTCACGTTACTCAGACAACCCTGTAGTACTATCCACGCTCAAAATTTGGTACCAGTTTCTGTGCCACTTTAAGTTCTCCACTACATCCATTTTGGGCCCTATTAATAATAACCATTTATTTACGCCATCTGTGGTCGAGAGTGCTTTTACTCTCTGGGATTAAAATGGCATTAAAACTTTCAAGGATCTTTATGTAAATTGAGTTTTTTCGACTTTTACTAACCTGGCGATCAAACCCGCCTTGCCCCCATCTAATTTCTTCCGATATCTGCAGATGAGACATTTCGTCTCCTCCTAAGTTTGCTGGCTTTCCTTTATTACCCCCCATCCAGCTCTGGAATGAGTTACTGAATTTTTTACCTCAACAGAAATCAGTAATTTCACAAATTTTTTCTTGGATTATGTCCTGCGATAAGCACTCCACTAATATACCTAAAATTGCATGGGAGCAAGAAATGGGTCTTGAATTTTCGAATGATTTCTGGGATGGAGTGATCGACAGAACAAGTTCACCTTCATCTTCTGCCCGACTTGGACTCATTCAGTTCAAAATAACAGACAGAGTTCATTACTCTAAGTCAAGGCTGTCCAAAATGTATCCCACAGTGATGGATGTGTGTGACAAGTGTCATTCCTCCCCATGCAACCTCTACCATATGTTTTTTACCTGCTCGAAATTGAGCTATTACTGGACCTTTGTATTCTATACCCTTCAGGATTGATGGTTAGCAGGGGAGGGTGGTATGGGGACTGGGGTTCATGTTGGGGGGGGGTTAAAATTGTAAAAATGTATTGATATATTTGCAGACACAGTATCTTTACTGTTGTTTTTTTTTCTCTCAATCTTTATAAATAAATGTATTAAAAAAAAAAGAAACGAGTGCGAACCAAGTCCATGGTTCGGTAAACACCCATGTGACCAACAGCATCATGGAGACCTTCAAGTGCTGCCTGTCTAACTACTTGGTAGGACCAACTGGTAATAAGGTTCTCCTACTGTGACACACTTGCTGTAGAGAACGTCATTATTCAAGATCAGCTGCTCTCTTACTCTGATCATCAACTGGACTTCTGTCTTCCTGACGCCTAGCCCGGTAAGACAGACTTCCCAGTTGTCAAAATGGTTATAATCCTGTTGATGATAGGGTCATTCCTTTGCTCAAGAGCCCAATCTTGCAGTGCAGCGTGCAGGATCCAGGAAGGAAGTCAGCTTGACAAATTTCAGGAGGGATGGCATTCGGGCTGTAACGATATGCGCATCGCGATCCAATATGCACTTTAGAGCCCGTTCGCATGGCAACAGTGTATAATGCCCGCAACACGAACTCGGATATTTCATTTCAAACTAATAGCGCCAGTTTTAATTCATTGCAATAAACATTGTGAATTCATTGTAAAGCTAGTGAATTGTAACCAAATTCAATTGTATTTTGTGCAAATAAATAATAAGAGTATGTGATGGCAAAAACGGCACATTTAACAAGTTTCTAATAACTGATTATTGGAATATTAACAAATAAGTTGTACACAAATTAATTGAATGTATTGTCAGTGTCTTGTAAAAAAACACGAGTACATCTGAAAATCAGTCACTAGAGTCTGTTGTTACCCAAAATAGACTAATTGTAGCAACACATAAAACATGGACCCGCTATGCAATGAACAAACAATGATTATTATAATGAATGAGTAGCGCTATCATTTTGAAATGACAAATCCGAGTTCGTTTTGCAGGCATTATATACTGTTGCCAGGCGAACAGGCTCTGGAGTACATATTGGATCGCGATGCGCATATCGTTACAGCCCTGGATGGCATCGACACTCATGGTGGGGCTCTCGAGTATGATGGGCAGATCCATAATCAATGGTCCGGTATCTGATGCTTGGGATGTCTCTGGAAAATGGCTTGGACTAGATAATATTTGATTTGGATGTGATGTCTTTAACCTAGATTCATCAAATTTTAAACTTAAGTGAATAAACCTGAAATCTGGTTTTGTCTCTGGCTATACTGTACACACAGATTCACACAACTATTTCACAACTACCTAGTAACAACATATAATGACTTCAGTGTGATTAGGTCATTCAAACTTATAGCACAGCTAAAGCCGACATAAGGTTAGAAGTTTTTCGCCCGTTGGGAAATCAAAAAATCATATTGTTAAAAAATAAAGCGCATGATGGTTTGAACTGGTAAATAAAAAATAATAATAAGAACATTAGAAATTGAACAAAATGTAAATTGTTCCTAGTTAAAATAAATACCTTATGACTTTATTAGTGTTAGACTTAAATTAGCAGAGCAAAGGCAAACAAAACGTGCTGGTTTCAGGCTATACATCATATTCAACATCAAACGAAAACCGTTATTGGCAGAGTTTGTGTTCAACATGTTTTGCATCACATGTTACTTTGATGAAATACTTCCATACTAAGGATATCTTAGTCATTTTTGCTAAAGGTCTAATAACAGTATATTTAAAGTTCAGGACAGGTTATAGTTAATCTAACAACTGCTGCAATTGCCCTGACATGTGCAGTGTCAGTGCAAAAAATAAAACAAGTAAACAAATAGGCTAAATGAAAGGTTTTTTTTAGGTTACATTGTATGCTTTGCTTTATTCAATTTAATTTTGGCAAACACCTTCGTTAAAAAATATTTTTATTAGTGTTGCACTATTGGTCATCAGATCGCACAGAGCCAAGTGGCTGCTCGACTAAAATAATCTTAGCCGACCCAGAGCCTATGAAGTAAACAATCTAATAGTGAAATCAGCAGAACTCCCAATCCCTACAAATATACAGAAAATAAAAACGTGCCCGTCCAGTGAAAAGAAATGCCCCCCTGCTCATTTCGGTCTGACGCCGGCTCTGAGTGTCTCATTGACAGAGGCCGCTGCGGCCCGCCGTACGGGCTGAGCAGAGGCTGTACAGTTTTGACCAGAAGTCTAAATTATGTTGCTAAAAACTTCCAATATATAACTACTAGTATCAGACCGGACATCACGGCCGCGAAATACTAACCGCCTACCGGGAAAAGTGACAAAAAATTAGCATCTATTTACAATTATTTCCCTTTAAATAGGTACTGCCGACACTTGCAATTGCAGTTTGACAATTTTCTGTTATTGACCTATATTGGCCGACTCTCCCGATTGCCACCCCTCACTGGGTCTTTTTCAAAAAAAGTTGAGGGCAAAATGACTCATGACAAAATCTGTTGGGGACCCCACCGTAATCTATGCCTATGCCTGTCGTTTCTGCATAAACAGGGAAATCAGTTCATGGATATGATCTTCCTCATCTCTAAGGGTTTGGTCTTGCGGATGCAAGCACCTGGATACCCCATCCACATCTTGATTTTTCTTTCCTGCTCTGTATTGGATGTTAAAGTCATAACTGGAAGGAGCAGCAAACCATCGATACCCTGCTGCATCCAGCTTTGCAGTTGTGAGCACATACGTCAGTGGGTTGTTGTCGGTCATTATGGTGAATTTTGCTCCATATAAATAGTCTGAGAATTTGTCAGTAACTGCCCACTTAAGAGCTATAAACTCAAGTTTGTGTGTGGGATATCTCTGTTAATAGTTCGAAAGTCTTCTACTGGCATATGCAATGACTCTTAATTTATCTTCCTGTTCCTGGTAAAGTGCTGCACCAAGCCCATGAATGCTTGAATCTGTGTGTAAAATATGTAGTATGGTTGCTTCGGGTTTGCAAACCCAAGGATTGGTGCAGTAGTGAGCTTATGAATAAGTGTTTTAAATGCATCCTCACATTTTGATGTCAACTTCTCGTCAAACGGCTGCTTTAGATCCACACATTGAACTTTGGCTTAATATCTTTTATGAGAACTTGTTCTTCTCTTTGGTGGAAGGTAAGCAGCAGTCAAGTCACTAAGCGGCCTTGCAATTCTGGAGTAATCCTTTATAAACCTCTTGTAGTAACCCGCAAATCCAAGAAAAGACTTGAGGTCTTTGAGGTTTCTGGGTCGTGGCCAGATATTGAGAGCAGAAATCTTGGCAGGGTCTGTTTCTACTCCATTTTGTGATGCCACATGTCCAAGATTTTTGACAGATGTTCTAAAGAACTGACACTTCTCGCGAGAGAGTTTTAGTCCAAACTGCTTCAACCTGCTGAGAACCCTTAGTAAACGATCTTCATGTTCTTCCAGGCTGCTAGAAAACACAATCCGGTCATGGAAGACTAGAACTTCATTGAGATTCATGCTGCCCACACACTTTTCCATCACTCTCTAGAATGTGCTGGGTGCATTTGTCACTCCTAGGGGCATCCTGATAAATTCCCATAAGCCCATTGGTGTCACAAAAGCTGTTTTAGGCTTATCGTCTTCCTCCATTTCCACATATTTTAAATCCATGACAGAGAACAATTTAGAACCTGAGAGTGCTGAGAATGTCTCCTCAATATTTGGCAAGGCATATGCATCCTTGACATCTCTCTAATGTCTTCCGGGGTACGCTGGCGCGCTTTGGCTGCCGCTCCTTGCACTACTTGCACTGTTTTTTTTTTTTTTTATTCATCCTGGTGTTTTAGTTTTTTACTTTTTGCAATGTTGCGGGACTATTTTACATTTATTTTAACTGCTTGTGTTCTCTGGAGGATTTTGGAGCCTAATTGGAGGAGTTTACCTTGTCGCCTTACTTGGATCTCTCACTGCTGTGGAACTGTTGCGGTCCTGGACTCACGAAACATTGCTTTGATGTACACCGCACACCAGCTGCTGAACTTAACACAACTACTATTTATAAAAAGATGCTCATTATCTTTGCCGAAATGTTGGCCTGCTGAGACAAAGACGCTACATACATCGGAGTTCTGGGCGCAGTTATGGCCTTTCGTCCTCTATAGGGATGTCACGAGAACCGATACTACCGAAACCTTCCTGTTCTAAAATGACAACACCGACGATGCCCATTTTTTAAAAGTACCGTAGGCACCATTAGCAACGATGCCAGTGTTGGTAATACTGTAGCTAGCTAGCTTTGTCAGGGGAGGATAACTGAAAATAGCAGGAAAAATCAAAAGGGCTTCGCCTCTAGTTGCTAGCTAGGTAGTCTGCTTCGTTCGGCGGAGGATAATATACTTTTCTCATTTTTACACTTGTGGGTGCACCGTTCCCGGAGGAACTGCAATACCGAGTTGATGCATGGAGCAGAAGGAGCAAGCCCTGTTTTTCGAATCCCTGTTTGAAAAATCCATTTCATATATATATAGTTCCCTGGTGGGGAACATATTGTAAACTGATAAGAACATATGATTCAAAGCTTTCATTATCCAATAGAATACAGCCGTATGGGACCAATGCCCAAGACATTACACAATAATTTGCTCCAGTGTGAAGCTAGCTTCTTTAGGTAGCCAGCTTCTTTAGTGGATTCCTAGCCTTTTGTAGTTTCGCCTTCAAAGTAATAGCGCTTGATTCAACGCGATAAACATCTCTTAACAAATATGTAAACATTTCACATTTAGAAAATATGCCACTAAACTATATTAGAATAGTGTGACATATTTACTAACTTATAATATTTTAATAAGAACATATACATTTGCAATCTGTTTTGCTTAAATATATAATAAATGCACAGAATCCTGTGTAATGCTAGCTACATTAAGGACGCTGGTGGTAAATGTGGATATCGCATAGATCACAAGTCATTCGCGACTTACCCAAGACCATGTTGACATGCTACTTTTGCTCTACAAAAACCTAGAACTAGCCAAGAAATGGTGCACAATGTTGCGAAAAAAAAAGTTTATCTTATTAGCTGAATGGCTGTACAGCTATATCCACCGTTTTGTTTTGCACTGTTGTTGTTTTTGCGCAATAACTTTTGAAAAGCTGTCTGGAATGTGTCTGGGGAGTAGTTGTTGCACTGTGAGCATTAATTGGACTTTATTATGTTCTATGCTATATTGCACATATTTGTATAGCTTGTTATCATATTTTTCAAGTGATTTAATAAATGTTTCAAGTTCAAGTAGTTGGAATCTTAGAAAATCCTTTTTTTACCGTGGTATCGAAATCGGCATCGAGAATCGTGTAACTTTACTGGTATTTGCACCGACTACAGAATTTTTGGTATCGTGACACCCCTAGTCCTCTAGTACCATCTGCGTGCCTGTGTGTCGGCGGCTGGCAAAAACGACGTCTCACATTGGTGCAGACTTGGGTAGTCTATCCCTGCTCGTTCGTTCGGAGTTGCCTTCTGCGGTGTACCAGAGCCCTGTAAATGTTGCATTGTTCAATGCACGCTCAGTAAACAATAAAGCCCTGCTTTCATCGGATATTATCACAGAGCAAAAATTGGACTTGTTTTCAATATTTCTGCTCTAAAGGCAGTTACCATCGCTTCTGTCTATCAACCACCAAAGGCAAATTAAACCTTTGTCTGAGTTTGCTGACTTGTTGTCAATGTTGTGTTTTAAATCTAAGAGAATCCTTATTTTAGGGGATCAGTGGCCCAACACAACAAAGGTCATACATTAGACCTTGTGATTGCAAATGATGCAATTGTATCACAGCTGTCTTCATCTAATATTGGTCTCTCTGATCATCTGGAAATCTTTTTTAATCTGGAACTGCCTCTTCCTTGTATGTCTACCTCACACTTTGTTAAATTCCGTAAATGGAAATCAATTAATCCGTCAGATTTTGCAGACTCTGTTTCCTCTCTGTGGTCTGCTGTCAGCTTCCCTTGAAGATGATATTTTACATTTGAATACTGTTCTTAATTTTAATTTGGATCCTTTTGCTCCCTTGAAGTCACGCAGAGTCTTTTTTACTTGTTCTGCCCCCTGTTATAATTATGACCTGCGTCTTAGGAAAGCAGCTTGCCGTAAATTGGAGCGCAAGTGGCGTGATTCGGACCTGAATGTATTTTTTCAAGCTTGGAAAGACCACTGGAGGATTAGAGATCTGCTATTGAGTCTGCCAGATCTGTTTATATTTCTCAGACTATAGACAACAATCAAAGTAACCCTAGGCATCTCTTTCAAACTATAAACAGATTTAAGTTAATGTCTGTTCATCTGTGCCTGTCTCAAATCAGTTGTGTAATGATTTCCTCAATTTTTTTAGCTCTAAAATTGACTGTTTATAAAATCATTCATGCAACACCTGTTTCTTCTTCTGCACTATGCCTGTCTAGCTTCTCTGGCACATCCTTTACTACCTTTTCCGAAATTGACTCTAAACAGCTTACTATGGAGGTATCGCGTATGAAAGTTACCACTTGTTTACTTGATCCCCTCCCTACAAGCTTGTTTAATACTTGTTTTGATTTACTGTGCCCAGCTGTCCTTGGCATTGTTATTGGATCTTTGCACACTTGGGTTGTACCAGCAGCATTAAAAACTGCTGCTGTAACACCTGTTCCTAAGAAGCATGACGCAGATTTAGATAATTTAAATAATTATCGCCCTATATCAAATCTTCCATTTCTTGCAAAGATTCTAGAATGTGTTGTGGCTTTGCAGCTACACAGTCATCTCACAGTAAATAATCTTTTTGAGCCCCTATCAGTCTGGTTTTCAAAAATTTCACAGTACTGAGACAGCTTTGGTCAAGGTCACCAATTATCTGTTAATAGCCTCAGATTCTGGTTCTCTTTCTATTCTCATCCTTCTTGATCTTAGTGCCGCTTTTGATACTGTCAATCACAATCTTCTACTTGACCATTTGGAAACTGTCTTTGGTGTTGCTGAGATTGTTTTAACTTGGTTTCGATCTTATCTCTCTGAACACCAACAGTTTGTCTGTATGAGTGGTTTCAGGTCTGAGATCGGGTCTGTCCTTACGGGTGTTCCTCAAGGTTCAATTTTGGGCCCTTTACTTTTTAGCATTTACATATTTCCACTTGGATCGCTTCTAAGATCACTTGGGCTAAATCATCATTTTTTATGCAGTTGACACTCAGATTTATATTTACTCTAAGCCTGTAAAAAAATGGATGTTCCTTTTTTAACATACTGTATTTCTGAGATAAAAACATGGATGTCACAAAACGTTTTGTGTCTTAATAGTGACAAGACTGAGGTCTTGCTCATTTGCACCTCTCATCAGCTTCGTAAAGCTGGTTCACTGATTGTAAACATGGATTGCTCTGACTTGGAGGCTCAAACTAAATTTAAAAAACTTGGGAGTTATATTTGATTCTGGTCTGTCCTTTGACTCTCATGTGCAGTTTGCTGTTAGGAGCTCGTATTTTCATCTTAGAAATATTGCCAGACTACGTTCTATGCTATCCCTCTCTGTAGCTGAAAGGCTTATTAATACCTTTGTCTTTTCCCTTATTGACTACTGCAATGCACTTCTTGCTAAGGTTCCTAAAACCACAACTAACAAACTTCAATGTGTACAAAATGCTGCTGCTAGGATCCTGACTGGAGTCAGGAGAAATGAGCATATTACACCGATTTTAAAGTCTTTGCACTGGCTCCCGGTCAGGTTCCGAGTTGATTTTAAAATCCTTATGCTCACATATAAGGCACTGCATGGTTTGGCCCCTCAGTATCTGTCTGAGCTTTTAATCCCATACACACCAAAGCATCACTTACGCTCCTCACAAGCTGGTCTGTTGACAGTCCCACACACTCGATTGCGCACTGTTGGGGACAGGGCTTTCTCTTCCCATGCTCCTAGGCTTTGGAATGCACTCCCTCCATATATTAGAGATGCACAGAAAGTCTTTTTAAATCTCATTTAAAAACACATTTTTTTAGGTTAGATTTTACTGGATTTTCCTGTGTTTGTTGTGTTTTAAATTTGTTTTGTTTTATTATGTAAAGCGCCTTGAGAAGCTACTTTAAAGGCACTATATAAAAATAAAATTATTATTATTATTGTCTGACTGTTTAATTTTCTGTAATCTATACATAACCTAATCGTCCCATTGTTCTTCACAACTACAATGGGTGAGGAAAAAGGGCTCTCGGATTCACAAATGATGTTTGCATCTTGGAGCTCCTTTAAGTGGAACCTTACAGCCTCATAGTCAGATGGGTGTATGGGTCTTGGCCTCTGTTTGAATGGGGTATGGTCTGACAGATGGATGTGATGCTTGACCACAGTGGTGTGGCAATAGTCAAGATCTGAAAAGCAAAAACCTCTGGCATTGAGTTTAATTTTGCTGAAATTCTCTCCTTCCACTCTATCGGTATAGGGGAATCTACAAAGTCTAAAGTGAGTGTGCTCTTGAAACCTGGTGAGCATGTGGCTTTACACTCTGCAGGATTTGAAGCAGAGAGGGGTGGCGTCTCAGCATTACTTGTTCTTGAGGCCAAGGAGGTCAGCGACATGGGAACAAAGAGTTCAGCAATGTTCCTATTGGCCAGCATTGTGATGTCATGGGCAATTTCATTCTTGACTAGGATAGGCAATTTGAAGGATGTGCGTTCCGGACTTGCCATTATTTAAATGCAGATAAACAGCCCATCTGGGAGATTTGACTCAGAAGATGGTTCAGCCAGCAGGGGCACACCTGAAGCTGTTGAGATGGGTCTTGTGTACCCTGTCAGAACTACCTTTTCCCCAGCTGGAACAGTGACACACTTGTTGCTTTGTAGCTTTACCTTGCCAATTCTGCGATTCTCTTGATTGATCTTACATTTGCTGTAAAGGTTCTTCACAAGAGCTGCAGACCGTCCCTCTACTGGAACCCGGTCTAGTTTAACTGATGGCCATACCTTGCCATCCATTAGTCTTTCAATTCTTAGCATTTCTGATCCAACTGGGTCTTGTTTGGAGGATTTTCACATTGTCTGGCCATGTACCCGTTATCGCCACATTTAAAGCAAAACCAAGCCTTTGGTTGAGGCTTAGGAGTGTTCTCATTGACTGGAAAGTCTACTTGGGCTTTGGGTGTCAACTTCTCATTATTTCCCTCTGCTTTTTTTTTTTTCTCTGTTCTTTCTTTTGGCTCAATTGCATTTGCAGTGTTGCAATTTGTTTACGCAGGTTCTCTGTCTCTTTGATGCAGGAGCACATCTACAGTAGACTCACAGTGAGGGAAAACTTCCAAGATTGAGTGCGTAGTGTAGATTTTAGCCTTTGTGCTTCTGAGATGCTGATGCATACAGTCAATCTTTGCAGCAATCCTGTCTTCCTCTGTCCTCAACCGCAGTAGGAGTTCAGAGAAGTTGGGAGGTGCATCTGTTTTGAGATCTAGTTGCAGGGAAATGATGAGCGAGTGATCTTAGCACCCACAGTGGCACTGTTTTACTAGTTGTCTTTTCGTATCAGTTTCTTTAAAACCATTTCTCTGAATGGCTGTGCTGAGAAGGATTTGCAGTCTCTGTAGAAACTCTGAGGTTTTTTCACGAGAGTTCTGATAAGTACTCAGGAACCTTGCAAAGATTTCCTCACCATCTTCAACTAGCCCATAAGCTGAATCCAACACTTTAACATAGTCATGTGATAATGAGTGTGAGCCATGCTGCTTCGCTATATCAGAGGCAGGGGGGAGTAAACTTTCCAGTATTATACGCAGCTGCACTTCATTTGTAAGATTATCTTGGAACATCAGGTTGACATGGAGACCCCATGTCTCAAAGTCTGCTTCACCAGCGGGTTTGGGCACTTTCCCTGAGAAGGAGCACAGCCTCTTAGAACCCTGATTCTGTTTAGATGAGACATCACTCTTTATTACATGCTCAACGAAAATATGTTGAATTTCAGTTGGGTTCAGAATGTCATTAGTCAAAGCTGTTGGAGCAGATGGTGAAACTGGCTGCTTATTTCTTGTCACGTTACGTGTCTTTGGTGCCATAAGAAGCGATGCTGGCTCAGCACAAACTGCCCTCCTATGAGGTGCATGTGTAAAAGGGGTGCAGCTATCATCAGCGTCTTGTTCATATTCAGGGTAGATCTACTGGGTTGGTAAATCTTGCTGGGGCCCTCCCTTCAGCCCCAGCCCCTTGGTGAATCCTATTTATGCGCCAGGTAACAGTTGGGTCTACTACACTTGGAAAGTCTCTGGAAAAATTGGGGCCTAAATCTGTAACAGTGTCTGCCGACGAAAACTGTAGAATAACTTTAGCATCCACTACTTTGTCTTCTTCCCTCTCTCATAAATTTGTTTACCTCGCCAAATTGCCTACCAAACCTAATGAGTTGTTCATCAGTGTCCTGATGTGTATAGGTAGTGTGCTTTACAGTAGCAAAAATAATTGAAGAAAGTCTTATCTGTTCTCCCTGTTCTGTTCTGGAACGAAGTGGCATGTAGGGTAGCTGACTCCTTCAGTTTTCCATCAACAACAGGGTCTGCTTCTTGAATGCGCTCTTGCTCCCTCTCTCTCTTTTCTCAGTCATGCATAAGAAAACAACAACCAGAAAATAAGGAAAAAAAAACTTCTCCCATTATATCCACAATAAATTAGGTTGTTAGAACACAAAATCTGTTGACTTTACTTAGTTTCTGTCTATAGTAATATCCTTTACTTACATTTTTTATCTTTGCTCCTCTTTCTGTTTAATCATTTAGCTGAAATCTCTTCTACCCCCACTTGTTCCTCTGGAACATTCTAAGTGATTTTCAATTTAAGTACACTAACAATGCCCTCTATTGGGGACCACAACAGCATATTGCTTTTTAATTTAAGTGATAAAATGAACAGTGTTACAAAAAGATTTGGGGAATGTGGTTTACCGCAAGTTAATCTTGTGATAGCCCAGACAAAAACTTAGATAAACTGTCCCTGAAGTGAAAGGGTTTGCAGACAGGGATGTACATTTTTTGATCAATTGTTTTCTTTCAGGTTATTTATTTCAGTGTAAAGCAGGGAGTCTGAAACTTTTTCAGTTCTTGTCCTACCAACTGAATTTTGCTCTGTGTTGAAAACCCCTGAACTACAAACCCATGATGATTTACAGTAACCTGTAAGCCATGGTCTCTTGAGCTTATGTTCTCCCTGTGGATTAGCCAAATACCGCATGGTTCCTAGCAGTGTTGTAGTCAAGACCACCTAACCCGAGACCAAGACAAGACCAAGACCAGAGTGTATCGAGACCAAGACAAGACCAAGACTTTTAGGGGCCAAGACCAAGCCGAGACCAAGACCGAGGGAGGGCGAGACGGAGTCAAGACCAAGACCAGCTCCCCACCCTACATGACACAATAAAATGTGAAACATGATCAAAAGAGCTTCTCAAATTATCCTGAAAGATCCACATTCCCATAAAAACACTGATATTAAACACTGAAAGCTGAAATAAACTTAACCATCTTTATTCAATACTCCTGGGTGACTTCCATCATTTAGTACAGAATGTAAAACAATTATTCATTGTTCATCACTAAAGTCTTCAATTTTCTCCACCTTTTATAAACAATACATAAAGTTATGTTGTTTTTAAACCAACAACAATCCTTTTTTTCAAAACCACATAGCTAAATGTGTAAAAAAATGCCAAACATTCAACATTAAACATGCAGAAAAGCTGTGTATTGTAATGAATACAGTAATTCTATGTGAAATGTTGATGTTTAGGAACAACTATTGTAAGAGCCTTTTATAGCTTTTATGTGTAATCGAAGCAACAAAAGATATCTAATACAAAGAGGTCAGAAAGTCAGTGGCCTAACTGCATGTGATTTATAAAAGTACAAAATTGATTTAATTTGGAGCAGTTTCATAAAGTAAACACAATATAAATCAATGGTGTTTTGGCCATCACATTTTTTAAATAGGTTTACAAGGAAGTTAAATATTTGATATGGTATGAGCCAGAGAGTGTGTGCTGGTAAAAAGTAATATATTTGATCTGAATTGTAAAATGGAACTTAAAAAGTAGCTCTCTGAAAGTAAATTAAATAGGTTATTGTATGGAATGTTAGTCATTTCTCATATTAATTGAGGCGGATTACTCAGTATCCAATCTCTGCTCATACCTATAGGTTAGCTCTCTCACCCAAACAAGGGAGCGTCACCTCGGGGCGTAGCTTTAATGTCGGGAGCTGTATGCAGCTACACACGCGCAGCAGTTTGTCTACATTACTCATTGATTAAATGAGACTATATGGTGGGACAAAAATTAACTTTGGAGCAGGAGCATCGATAAGAGGACTCGTTAATGTCGAGGGCATACAATATTGATGGTTCATAAAACTTAGAACCCAGAGCCATATACAAAGATGGATTTATATATGGCTCTGTTAGAACCGGTTCTCGAGTGGAACCCCTTTTCAATCCCCATCCGAGGCAGGTTGCTAACGTTAGCTAGCCAGCTTTGCTTAACATCACTCTTACACATAGCTTACCTTTCTTTGTGCTTCCTTTCAGTTACAATAAAAGTTTGAAGTAGTCCCCACCATCTCTGAAATCTAGCACTGCAGTATTTACAAGAAGCTGTATGCTTTTTTCTGGACGTTGTTTTACAAATATATTCTTTATGATTTTTGTAGCAGAATTGTATTACTGAAGATTTTGCAGACATCTTCTCCCGCTCCCAGACAAATACAGCTCACTTTCTTGGGAGTGCGAGTGAAAGGGGGCGGGGATAAGTGACAGCGGTAACAAAAATAGCTACATAATTAGCAATGGCCAGTCACGTTATTGCTTGGATTGTAATCAGTACATTTTACATCCAATTAAAGCAAATATGTTAACAATAAATAGACAATATACTAGCTGGCAATTTAGTGATATTTCCACAGTTATGGTCTTTACTGGTCTTGAAAAAAAGTCCTGAGTCCTCAATGTCCGAGACCGAGACAAGACCGAGTACAAATGCGGTCGAGACCGAGACCATCAAAAAGTGGTCTCGAGACCGGTCTCGAGACCAAGGCCAGTCTCGAGTACTACAACACTGGTTCCTAGTACACCTTTTTGGGAACCACTGTGGGCTGCAATTTGTTACCTCACAATCTGATGTTATGTTCCTTTTTTGTTGCACAGCAATTTTCACATGTAACAAGATTTCTAATTATTTGTTTGAAGTTTCAATTTTAGTTTGTCAAATGTATAGAAGACTACAGGTGTTATTCCATCTACAGGGAAAATCTTGTGCCCTGGTTCCAACTACAAGAATGCAGTAAAAACTATAATAAATCAAAAAATATATGCAAATTCAAAACAACCATATGAAACAAAGAAGGGGGTTGATCCAAATCATGAAGGGAACACTGAAATCACACGTTCGGTCTTGATGGCCAAAACTACATCTTTACTGTACATTGTGTAATTTGTTGAACACAAAATGATGTAACAAAAGTAAATGGAAACCAAAATCACCAAACGATTAAGGGCTGGATTCAAACTCACACTGAAAATCAAAGTAAACCATTGACATCACAGGCTGTTCCAAGTGTTTTTTACTGTAATATCTTTGATTTTTTTTCAAAAATATTACAGTAAAAAACATTTTTCTCCCATCCCAATTCCCTCTAATCCTGCCTTGTTAGCAGCTCTGCAACTCCTTGTACAGATCTTTGGGATGGGAAAGGGCGCACTAATGATTCATCCAACCACATGTCGCCCTAGCCGCCAAATATTTTCACACTTCGAATCCAACATGGAAGCCTTTAGTCGGATCATGCACGGAATGATTACGTTCACCGACTATACTGCCGCGATTTAACCTACAGTCGCCCGATCTGGACACAAGGAAAGTCAGAGAACCCATGGTCAGCCTCGAACCAATGACCATAATGATGTAGACTGTCCTGCGATGCAGCGACTTAGACCAATACGCCACGCGGATCCCTGAATCTTCCACTTCTTATTAAGTAAACAGTACTGACTGGCATTAGCAAGGCTTTGGTTAACTTTTCATATCCTTTTCCAAATTTATGCAGTTCCATTACCTTTTTACGCAGGTCTTTTTCTGCTCCCCATGGCCCTCATTTATCAAACACATGCATAGCAGCCAGCGCAGATCTGAGCACAGATCTGCGCCGCTGTCAACGACAGGGCTCACATGTGATTCACGAAATGTTCGTTTCACTCCAATTTCAGCGTACAAATGAACTGGTGTTGATAAATCAGACGGTTGAAATCAATCGTAATTTAAATATCACACCCACATATATTCATGGTTTATGAGGCCTAACCCTTAGAATTGATGACATTGATAAGCGACATCCGGCAAACAAAATGAATTTCTCTGAGATAGAAATAGAGATGCTAAGGTCTCAGGTGGAGGCCAACCGCTTGATTTTATTTGGGAGCTTAAAATCAGGCATCAATGGATAAAATGCGGTGTGGACTGAGGTTACTGCTACAGTCACTGAAAGCGATAAAAGAGAACCTGAAGTGCATATCAAATAAATGAATTATTTTTTTACTAAACATTCCACATAGTATTTTTTGAAGTAGCTTTTATACCCAAAGATAGCATTTACTATATTAGAAGTGCATAATTGGATCTTGTCTCCTTTGTATTTGCTCTTGCCGCCCCCAATGGTGGCTGTTGTGGCCACGGATCTTCATTCAATAGCACCCTGTTCTCCAGCGCAATATTGTGGAGAACCCTGCATGCCATAATTATGTTGCATGCCTGCTCTGGGGTGGATAGCAGAGTTCACCCCCCCCCCCCCCCCCCCCCCCCCCCC
>JACXGM010005239.1:0-35605 GCA_016801145.1 Umbra pygmaea
GCTATTGGGTGTGTAGTGGACAGGTTTGCCAGACAAAATTAACAATTTGAAACGGCGCAAATAGACTATTGTCTTAACTCAGTAGTAATTTCCACGTCGGTTGCTCTAGATGTAATTTGCGTGTGAAAAAAGGAGTCAGTCCGACGTGGTATTTCTAGCTACTGGGAATGATGTTATGCTCTATTATATTGTGCATGTATTCACATTGAAATTCAGAGGTTGATTTGAGCCCAACCACTGTGTGGATTAGCCCCACCATAGTTATGCCAAATAAAATACTCTGGCGCCGCCATTGCCATGCTGTGAGCGGACTGAACATGCGCAAAACTTTTTTATTTCAGTAATCAATCCGCGGATCACGTGTGTCCCGAACCGAAGATATTGATCCGAACGGATCACGGATCAATGACGATCCGTTGCACCACTAATTTCTTCCCATCTCCTAATCCTAACCTTAACCATTACAATGCATGTGCTGGTTGTAAAGAAATGGTGGGTGGGGTCAAACGTGGGAGGAGTCAAACGTTTGACTCCGACCACATTGAGCCCAGCCCCAAAACAAGAACCCTTGTACAGCACACTGCATAGATGTTTGACTCCATCCACATTGAGGCACACCCCGAATTGCACACTGCAGTGAGGGGTATTTGACCACTCTTGATGAAAGACTATCATTGGAGAATCCCTTCTAAGTGGAGTGGTGAGTGGAATTTAATGTCTGCCATACATGTAGAGATGTTGATTTAACACCCTTGTGTTGTCCTCCCCATGGCCATACACCTGTGGTCCTCTGGGGTCAAAAAAGACCCCATCTGGTTTGACTCTTTTTTTTAATATATTTGAATTTTTTATAAATATTCAATTAATTCTGTGTTACACCTTTAGTCTTACTTCAGTCTAACCCATTACAACAAAAATGTCCCTTCAATTTGGAATTTAGGGCCAATAGTCCTTGTTTACATAAAAGTATAAAATATTTTGACAGAAAAAGATTGAATTTGGGGTCAAAATGACCCCAAGACAACTCAGTGGTCGCATGTTTTTCCAGAGCTGCATAATTAGTTTCTCACTTGCTAAAACACATTTTACACTATTTTTGCAAAATGGTAAACAAAGTAGTTTCTTTGCTGCCCTTCTTGACATCATCAAAGTCTTCGCCTCTGTGTGCAGTTGAACTCACAACGGAATCAACTTTAGGAGACGGTTCTGCCGATTGACAATCTGTTGTTTTCCATATGACAAAGCTGTACATGTGATCTAATTCTACATTACAGGGAATAGCACAAACACAAAGAACCCACTTTGCTCCAGGAAAAACATCAATGATAGACCGATATTCTGCAAAAGATACAGGAATTGGACTGCTGAGGACATTTTCTCTGAACCCCCTTTTCGATTGTTTGGGCCAGAAAACACCTCCAACAGTGAAGCATCCTGAGACCATTCATGTGTGGGGTTGCTTCTCAGCCAAAGGAGTGGGTCACTCACAATTTTGAGTGAAAAGAACACAGCCATCAATAAAGAATGGTACCAACACAGCCGCAAGAGCAACTTCTCCCAACCATTTAAGAATGCCTTTTCCAGCATGATGGAGCACCTTGGCATAAGGCAAAAGTAATAACTAAAAATAAAAGTGATAACTAAGTGGCTCGGGGAACAAAAAATCAAACTGTTCTGGGACACACAGCAAACCTTCATCCTGGATGAGCTGGACTACCTGTACAACATGAATGGGCCCCAGTTACAGTCTCATGCTACCAGTAGTGACAAATAAGGACAGTAGCAAAACTGAAGAATAATCAGTCAGGAAGGATAAGGAGAAATCAATTGTCTGTGGCCACCACCTGCAAAACCATTCCCTTTTTGGGGTTGTCTTGCTGTTGCTTCTCCAGTGCACCTGTTGTCACTTTTATTTGCACCAAAATAGGTGACATGGATTCCCAATCGCTTATGCTTCCTAATTTGACAGATTGATATCCCTGAAGTTTATTTGACTAGGTCAGGCCTATTCAAATCTGGCCCGCGAAGCCAGTTCCACTCCATATTTTCATTGCAATCTGGGACGTATTTAGTTCTGCCGCAGCAGATGTGTGCAGTTAATGATAAGGTAGAACAGAAAACCAGCAGGCTCCGGCCCTCGTAGGGTAGGATTTGAATAGGCCTGGTCTAGGTGTTATTCTGAGATAAATGCATGTTTCCTAATATTTTAAGAGCAGTCTATTAAGGAGTAGGGCCATCAGAACAGTTCTAAACCTTCTTGGAATGCTGTCTTACAAGTCCTGATATGTGGGATATTGCACCATTCTTCAAAAAACATATTTAACATTTGTAATCAGAGATTGTGGGCTCAGATGATTGTTGTTTTATTTTATTTTGTTCCACTGCTCAGCACTACAGAAATACAGGCTCAAACTCAGGGACATGTTTTTGACCAGCAGATTAGGTTGTGCAACACAAATGCCTTTTGACATGGGTGAGCTACCTTTTGTTGTACTCATCATAAAACAATTGTTAGCTATTTCTCTCAATCTGAGATTTTGGCTTACAAGAAAAACAAATACCTCTTTTACTTGCACCAGATAAATATGTTTTCTACTAACACTATTACACCCAATATCTGCAGTGGAGTGCCACCTACTGGTCAAGTGTTTTAACTGGCCTACACGATACAAAATGTAAACATTGCTCACAGGTCTTATTAAGGCTTTCTTTATCATTCTCCAGGCATAGGAACAAGGGTGATATTAGGGCAGTCAAAGTTAATTCATTTTGATTATTTAAAATGCTTAATGCCATTCATTATTGATTTTTTTGTAGTAAGTGTTTAAATTTCTCCTGGCATCCACCATCCCTGTCTGCCTACAAAAAACAGTGAAGGCCCGGTGATTTGGTTCCACAATGTTTTTGAAAAGTGTCTTGTAAGGCCACAACTCCAATATCCATCAACATGTCATTGCTTTGGACTACTGGCTACACCCCCTACATTCCCTGAACTCTGAAAAGAAGCTTGCTCTCTTTGAAGAGAAAGTCTTCCTGGATGAGAGGGAGCCACTGACAGTCCCGCCGAAAATAAAAAAAATAAAAATTAACGATACACTTATTTGAATAGAAATATTGAATAGTGTAAGTATGGCTTTCTTCATATCAGTGAAGATACCCTATAGTCGAATAATCTTGAATGGTTTCTAAAAACTGCATTCATTCTCTGATTTAGATGGTTATTCCTAACAGATCTGCCCAGATGGGATGTAGTGTCGGCTAGTGTAGGGGTACGCAACTCCTGCTTGTGTGAGTGTCAATCATTGAACCAACTAACACCCAATGAGGGTCCAATCAGTTTGTACTACTGTCACCACTTTCCCTCAGCAGCATCCACAACATAAACAATTATAATTTTGATTAACACAAGAGCTTGTTTATAAAAGCTACCCCTCTGCACTATATTTAGTGTTAGGGGACAAGTAAATCACTCTCAGGGTTGATATCACCTATACCAATAGTCACATGTATAACACTGATTGCTGGGATGTGTCAAATGTAATTAACCCAGCTTCATGTTTTAGTCAGACTCGAACCTCCCTCACCTGGTCAAAACAGATACATCAAAGAGTTGGGGACCCATTATATGGGAAGTTGGACATTGGCAATGGAAGTGACTGTGAAGTCCTTTAAAATTCCACAAATTTCACCAGGTCATTAGGAATGATGAACTTAATAATCCCACCCAATTGACTAAATTAAAACGGCAAATGCCTTCCCGTCAAATCTAAAAGGACAATCTGTGTTGAACATTGTGTGTGAGGTTTTTAATATGGTTCTGGCAAAGACATGGTACTTGTAGCCAGTGACGTTAGCCTTTGGAGGAAAGAGGTTTTAAGTAGTGCCCTAACCTGTGGCGGTGCCCTTAAATCTGTGAATAAAGAGTGGATGGGCCCTCATAGACTGCTCATACACCGGGCCCAGAACTCTGCTACGCCACTCCTGGAATGAATATTTTACTTAGTCATTTTACTTTGTTTGAAAGTAGCCAAGACGTATTAAAACAAAATAACAACTTCCTATTCTATTTGTTTTCACAATGTACTGGTTTTACTATTCTTCAAAAAGCATTTTATTTATTAAAAAAAGGAAAAGAAGATATTACCACTAGTAACACTAATGATACTAGTAAAATCTACAAAGGTTAAATATCAAAGTTTATGAATCACAAATTGTGGCTATGTACAGGCAGTACAGTATTAAGTCTGTTCTGGGATGTAACATTGTTACATTTGTTGGAATTAATAAGTGGTAGTAGCCGATAAGCAATAAACAATAACAACATCAAAGTATGTGATGAGTATGAAAAGTGCTTCTAAGTGAAATACAATCAAGCTTTAAATCATGACAGGTCAACCAATAGAATCTGTAAGTAAAGTGCCCCGAAAGCAGATCAAGCCCTTTGAGTCAGCACTTCCGATCTGATCAGTGTTTATGTCTACTCATCCTTACTGTGACTCATCTCACAAAGGGTGATAGTGGATGCCATTAATGAAGTCCACTATTGACAGCTAATTGGAGCTAGCCATCGTTGGCAGCATCCTTGGAGGAATCACACTAATGCAGTTCACTGTGGGTGATGTTATTACTCCCCTGAGGGAAGACAGTTGTTGAGAAACAATTTGAGGCTGACAGTTGGAATAACTGGAAATGAGAGGTGTTTAGACTTCCACGGATCAAATTTTTAGGACCCAGCAAGTTACTTTGTGCATTCCCTAGGGATTCCTATGCGTCCCTAGGAAAGGTATTGCTTACATTAGAAAAGCTACAGAATGTCAGCTTACAGCTGAAACCTGAAACACACTAGTCAGCAGGTCAGTCAAACTGTCTGACACCCACAGAGAACCATTTGTGTTTCCCATAATCCCAGTTCCAGAGAAATTCATTCAGTGTAAGGCTGTGTCGTAAACCGCTGGTATCCGTATCGCGTGTTCTCTGCACAGCTTTTTGAGTGTGGACAGATTTCAGACCATGCTATTTACTGCCTGCTCATGCTGTGTATTGGTAACATTAGTAGATATTATAATGCTTAGAGGTTCCAGTCCCACTGATTACCAGTCATAGTCCATTTATGCAGATTTCTGTAAATGCACCTGTTCCTACGGCAACGGAGGGAGTTAGGGGTGATATTAATATGTTACTGCCTATGGTATTACATGAAAAGATCAACCTCTTCTTTTCAGTTGTTTTGTCTCTCTAGTCACCACTGTATTTGCTATCACAGTGGTTTACAAACTATTCCTAAACCCCCAACTTTACTCTGCCCGAATAACACAGTTGTCAATTAACATATTTTTGGTTCTAGGAGAATCGATTTGATTTCATGTAAAACTGAAGTTTTAACCAAGTACCAATAAAAAAATGTCCTTATGATCTGTAATGTGTTGTTGTCACATTGTGTGCAGAAGAAGGCAGGCAAGAGAGAGATACAGTTGCAAGGTGTTTGTATATTGGTGATGGATGAGGTGGGCTTTCCCACTCACGGTGTAAAGCACTTTGGGTTCCTTGGAAGAAAAAGGGCTATATAACTGAATGCATTATTATTATAAGTTGAATGCATTATTATTATTATTATTCAATGGAAGTCCCAGCTCTGATAATCCAACCAGAAATAATATACGCAGGTAAGAAAAATAACTAGTGAACTCTAAACTCAAAAAGCCAATAAGGCTCAACAGTAGAACATAACAACATCATACAATGTGACAATACCTGACGATGTCTAACACAAATCCAAAACATTATATAGAAATCAGGCTGACTTAATCATTGCAGCTGGGACTATACAGCAGGTGCGCGTAATTACGTGTCACTTGTTCCCAAGCCTGGAGGTGTTCACTAGAGTCCTAATACTCAGGAGATAGAGAGTTCAGCGGCCTGGAACCTCCACCAGGTGTTACAGTTGTCAATAATAATTTTATATTTAAATGCAAAAAATCATACCAGATTTCATTTTCTCCAAGGAAAGAAATATCAGTGTAGAACCCTTTGCTAAAATGACGAGGAGTAGAAATGGTAATGACTGCAAACATGGCCTTTTCCCTGCCTAAGGTAGGTACATTCACATCATGAGTGCAAGCCTGTGTCTCAGTCTTTGCGGTTGGGATTACAAATGTGACCTGAGCGTGTATTGTAAAGACTTGCATTAGAAGTTATTGGCAATTGAGATACAGCTGACTCAGGACTAGTAAAACGGTTGTGCAGATGAACAATGTTGTTGTTCCCCCGATGGGCTAGTTCGACCAATGATTGTTCAATGTCTATAGGCTGCAATGGAGGCTCGGGTACAGGTAGAATGTGTCTGTGATTTCTCCTGTATGTTCCTTTCTCAGACTTGACTGTAAATGATCTTGGCTACTTGCAGTTCTCCTTAACATTTCCCATGTGGTCATAGCCTTTAGATGTCTGCTTTCTCCTAACTTGTCCTTCAGGAAGGGATGTCAGTGGTTGGTTGGACTTGTAGGGGGGCTAACACTTTGGCCCGGCAACGCGATATTATGCCGGCAACAAAAACTATGAATCATGTGGAATAATTCTAACGCTCAAGCGGTTCAGGCAGACATCAGTTCCATCCCTTTAAGACTTTTTTATGAGCTGTTTTGCACTGGAATGAGCGTAGTTCAGGTGGAATGCTGCACAGTTAGGCCATCCGTTGTACGATGTGGCAAAGCCTCAGTAGCATTTGATCTGATGCTATGTGTTCTCGTAGTTCCTGTAAACAGGTTGAGGAGTTGTGACTTACTTTCATGACCTCAAAGTAATCTTCCTCATTGGCATGTAGATGTCCCGGGAGCCCTTGTATACGAGTGTTTATGTTGTTGCTTCTGAGAGTGGGAGTGGTGCTCTCGCAACGGTTGGGCTCACCAGCTAAGCTTTGCCCCTGCACCTTCTACATGAGGAAGCTGACACCTGCCGAACGGAACTATGACGTCGGCGACCGGGAACTGTTGGCCATTGTCAAAGCTCTTATGGCATGGAGGCACTGGTTAGAGGGGGCTAAACACCCTTTCCTCATTTGGACTGACCACCGCAACCTGGAATACATCCGGGCAATGTGGAGACTGAACTCTCCCCAGGCGAGGTGGGCCCTATTCTTGGCTAGGTTTACATATAGCATCTTGTATATACCAGGCAGCAAGAATGGTAAGGCCAAGGCTCTTTTGTGCTTATCATAGCCCCATATTGCGATCCTGACCATAGTGGACAGGTTGCGAAGGCTTGCCGTGTCCTCCCTCTGCCTGGGGTGCGTACTGCCCTACAGTCAGTGGAGGCATTATTTACCCATGTCTTCCGGCATTATGGTGTCCTGGAGGATGTTGTGTTGGACTGTGGCCCCCAATTCACTTCTCACGTGTGGAAAGCCTTTATGGAAAGTTTGGGGGTCATGGTAAGTCTTACCTCTGGGCTCCATCTGGAGGCCAACGGGCAGACAGGTGGAGCACAGGCAGGTGGAGCACGTAAACCAAGAAATAGGTAGGTTCCTGTGGTCGTATTGCCAGGACAGGCCAAGGGAGCGGTCGCGCTTTCTGCCTTGGGCAAAATATGCCCAAAATTCTCTGCGTCCCTCCTTTACCAATCGCACTATGTTTCAGTGTGTGCTAGGGTTTCAGTCTGTCCTGGATCCTTGGCATCCGAGCCAGACTGAGGCACCCACAGTGGACCGATGGTTCAGGCGCACAGAGGAGACATGGAGTGCTGCCCACGTGCACCTTCAGCATCCGATGCACCACCATAAGTCTCAGGCGGATCGTCGCCGTGGGCCCACAACCATTTACCATACCGGGGATCGAGTCTGAACTCCCGACCCGGAACATGCCTCTCCACCTGCCCTGCCGGATGCTGGGCCCGCAGTTTGTAGGGCCCTACAAAGTCCTGCGAAATTTCAATGAAGTGTCTTACAGGTTGCAATTGCCAACTGACATGCATATTCTCATATCTGGAGGTCCTGCGGCGCAATAGACGCATTTAGCGCGGTGCGATGTACGCGAGTCCACCTCGTTTGCGCGAAAGAGGCGAATTGAGCTTCAGGTGCAATATGCGCGTTAAACGGGAGTGATTTCATTTGGTGCTTTTTGTGCATTCACATGTTTGAAGTGAATTGGTGTCTGACGCTCAAGTTGAAAATTCTGAGTCTGTTCACGCCTTGTTAACCAATCAGGAGCCTGCTTGCTGCTGTCACTTGATGAAGTGATGTGATATGATATGAACTCCCGGACTTATTCAACATTCATTCAACATGAAGGAATATCTGATATTGGCAGTGAGCAGTCATACTGAGATATGACACAAGTTCATATTTCTACTTAGATAGGAATTAAAAGGACCGTTTAACTCTCCAGAGCAAATACAGAGCGGTGACTCTCAATGAATGCTCAATCAACATCGCCATCTTGCAAACAGACAACCGCTTAGCACTTGCCCCTCCCACAGTAAGCAAATTTTTCCTGTTACACGTTATTTGAATGCAACATCACAGACTATTATTTTACCCATAGCTAAAGAAGACCCAATTTGGTGAGTAGACTGTATTATATGCAATCCAAGTAGTCCAAGTAATAGGAATTATGTATTTTTAACTTGTGTTAAAGGACAGGAAACAGTGTATTAAATTGTGGTTGATGTTAAGAGGATATACAAAGTGAATTGAACCGGTTGTGACTGATTACGTAACAAAAATTGTGACACTTCTAATCTACGTACCAAATCTACCATATTCATAGTTGCTTTGTCTGAGGCTCTGAACTAAATAACTGGGAGCGCTAAAGTAATTTCACCCCCAGGAGTTCATCCCACCTCAGGAATGTTGAATTGGGAATTTTTTGGTTCTCAAGTGAGTTTGTCCTTGATTACAAACAGGAATTTAAATACTATACTCCTTTTACCCATGTGGCTGACTCATACAGTATACATTAGATAATTTAATGTAAATATACTGGGTTGAGGCTGAGGTTAATAGGATGTAGGAGGTGCATAAATTATTAGTCACATCCTTCAAGGATACTGATATTTTGCAGGTCAAAGTTTTCTTTATAACAGCCGTTAGTCACGGTCGGATCAGCGAGACCAACAACTGGTAGGTTGAAATACCACCTCCAGGGAGTTCAGCACGCTGTGGAATAGCACTATATTTAGATAATTTTTGTCTCTCAGGGTAACATATCCCCAATTAATAACATAAAATATATATGCTAAATCTATATATATATATATTTACTGACTGACCCACTGCAAGTTAAAGCTAGAGCACAGGTTTTAACTGTTTATTATCGGAAGAACCGTTTTCTCCAAAATTGTCTTTCATCTATCCATTATTTTATTGGTAAATTAGGAAAATGCTGAATTACCACAATTAATGGTTCATAAGTCTGGTGTGAGTTTTGAATGGGAATTTAAAAAAGTGTGTAAACTGATATTACAAAAGTAGACTAAAGGTTGTTTCAAGAAATGTGCATGTGTCATGTTATCTTAATTGCTTTTTATACATGTCTGAGATAAATAATAATAACAGGTAACACTGATGTTTAGCAGTATTAGTCTAGTTAATTAGATTACCTTACCAGGCAAGTGAAGTGATAGGGATGATTAGGTTGCCATGATGTTATGAGGGCCAGATTGGAAATGTGTCCAGGACACCGGGGTTAACACCCCTACTCTAACGAATAGTGTCATGGGATCTTTAGTGATCACAGAGTCAGGACACCCGTTTTAACGTCCCATCCGAGAGAAGGCACCTTCGCAGGCCAAATGTCCTCATTACTGCCTTGGTGCATTGGGAATAATCTTTAGACCAGAGAGAAGAGTGCCTCCTGCTGTCCCTCAAACACCATTTCCAGCAGCACTGGTCTCCCATCCAGGGACTAACTAGGGTTGACCCGGTTTAGCTTTAGAAGCAAACCAGCAGTGCAATACAGGGCTCTTTGCTGCTGGCTATTCATCTGTAGATGAAGTAGAGGATTTCCCAATGTTGATTCATCACCTGCACTCACCATTGTAGGTCTAGCTCTTCTCATTATTTACAAAGTTGGAAAAGTGCCAACAATTATTACAAAGTTGATAACAATGTGTGCAAAGGCTCAAAATAGCCAAATATATATTTTCATATCAATCCAATTTTTTGAAGAAGCATTAAAAATGCAGTAGCTAGCAATTTATTGATTTCTTAATATAATGTTCTATGTATTCGGGTTGATGTGCAAACCCGCGAGTAGCCCCCAGTACCGTATGGTATGGTTATATTTCACTACAATTTAGTAACATAAAATCCTACAATTCTTAATCCATATTTGAGCATGAACACATATCAGATTTATGTCAATTTATATCAACCAGAAACTTACAATTTTCTCTTTATTGGTTATTTGCCCCTACTGTCAAAATCTAAACAGCATTCACATTTTGACAACAGATTCATGCTGAGTGAGGATACATCAATAGGCGAAAATGTTTAGCACCTTTAACCAGGACAAGGTTAATCTGGAATGTTTCCATTGGTTTTCTTCACATCCATTGATACTTGAGAATGATTGGATAATGAAGAGACCTTAATGCTTCCCCTGGCAAAACAAGCTTGCAATAATCCATAGCCACTTATTCTGGAGGTAACTGTCCTCTTCATCTCCCTGTTGACTGCCACATTAACAACAGCCAAACACCTTTGGACATAAATATTCACACTATTCAAATCAAAGGGCCTTAAAGAACATTGCCAGGCCGGTCAACAGGAAGACAGACACAGTGGTGTGTGTCACAAATGGCACATATTCCCTATGTAGTGCGTTGGTTTAGTGCTCCATAAAGAGCACTGGTAGCCATTTCTTATGCATTCATGTGGATGGCTTCTCATGTGCTTTTTCTTTGTTTTAGTGGTTTGTGCTGACAAAAATGAAAGTACATCTTCCTAATTGAAGAGCTCATTTCCTATCTCCCCTCTATTAAGGATGTGTTATCCAGGCACTTAAGTCAATATTTCAAAGCCACAGTGACCTCGTAAACATTATTGGTAAACAGTAAATCGTCTATAAATTGGTCTGCATTGGGTTTACGGGTAAGAACATATTTGAGAACATTAAAACAGTATACTGAAACAACCATAAGCAATCTGATGAGAAAGTCCAGGCACGGGATTTTAACTCCATTAAAAGTTGAATCCAATATGATCCAAAACTGCAGGTGTTGAAGGGATCATAAAAAAGCTTAATGGACAGTGAAATGCAAAATTATTTTAATTTTTGCTGTGGTTTGAATCAGTTTACCTTCTTAAGAGAAATAAATGGACATTTGTAGAGAAATTACATTAATATTAGTTTAGACATTAAAAAAGCATTAAACCATGAAACAACAGTTCAAGATACACTGTCAAGCTAAAAGTATGTGGCCTGGCCTGCTTTACTAATGGTGGTGGAGGGATAATGGTCTGGGGCTGTTTTTATGGTTCGTTTTTTATTTAAGGGGCTACCGGAGGAGTTTTAGGGTCTTTAGTCAAAATAGACTTGACCCTCCTTTTGCCAGCAATATATTTTTCTATGACTGTCACAGTTGGTGTTGATTGTGTGGACAGATTGGAGACCAGGGCAGGGAGGAGCGTTCTTGATGTTTAATGAACGGAGACATGAAGGAATACTGGAGACTGCTACTGCATACACAAGTGTATTGGAACTGCACAACGTGTATATAAAGTTACGATGCTTTAACGCGGCATCGGACGCAAATACTTTACATAGAACGTACGCCGGGTTCAACATTGATGTGTACATATTGTACGACACATAACGAGGTGAAGGCTCAATCAAATATGCACACACACACACACACACACACAGTATAAACAGTAATGTTTCACAAATGGTAGAATCCTCCATGTCCCTCTCCACGACAGGAGATGAGTCACAATAATCCGCGCCGACCATCGAGAAAGCTGGGACTAAATAGGCATCTTGATTACACATTATGAACAGGTGTAGGTATTTACCCGTTCATGAGCAATGAATAACCAAGTGCCCATCATGCTCCCAGCGCCCAGAGGTCGGCGCATTCACAAAACACACACACACAGTTTAAACAACGAAAATATACACTAAACAAACTGCCACGACATAAAAGGAATCCCCTTATGCATGACAATGACCCTCCAAAATTATTTGGAAAAGAGGCATGACCCTACCCAACAACTTATTGATGCCTTCTGTACTGGTTTGCGCTTGGCAGAGATGTACAGATAGACACTGTTTTTTCACAATCATGACATACATAACTTAACCTCAGTTTTTTCATCTTACACATTAGGGCTGCACGATATTGGAATTAAATTACATTGCGATATTTTGTTTCCCAACGATATATATTGCGATATTGCAAGCCATCAATGTAGGCTACAGTCAATAATTACCATTCCATGATACTAATAATTTCACTAATAAACAAGATTCATTCTCTGTAAACAGTAAAGCAGTTGTCACGTTTCACTGTGTGTGTGTAGAGAGGGAGACTTGAACAGGCAGTACAATCAGATGATGCTCATTCAGGGGCGCACTGGCCATCGGGAGGATCGGGAGTTTTCCCGAACGGCCGGTCCATTCCGGGCCAAACAGGCCGTCACACTTTCCTTTGACGGCCGGTCGGACGTATTAAAACAAGTGACAGTAGGCTGAAATGGACAGGCTGTTGCATCCGCAAAACTGCGCTCTGGCCCGGCCGTCAAATCGAGATAGAGTTCCTCTATATTTAAAGGAGGAGAAACCCATAGTGAATGATTGACGAACGCGGGGAGCGACAGATACAGCGCATGCGCACGCGCGCGCCCCCCCCCACCACCGGCCGCTCCATCCAAAGTCCCGGGCCGAATTTTTTCCCAGTCCATCCCTGTGCTCATTTATTTAGTTCCAGGTATGTTGGGATTCCAAAACAGTGGTATAACATGAGAGGCGCGCTACAAACAGACTCACTAAACCTCGTACTCTCACAGTGGTACGGACACTGTAAATGAAAGTCAGATTAATAATACCTATGCCTACACAACACAAACTAATGTACTTCTCAACACTCTTTGCAAATCCTCAAAACAACATATACACTGGAAAGTAACAATAAACCTGATACGCTCAGGGGAGCGGCATAAATAAAGTACAACAACACAACAAGACGTGACTTACGTGGGGTGTAAACCTCCAATAATGCTCCACACTCTCCTCCTGGGCAGGGCTGCTTATTTAAGGTACTCAGGTCACATAACTAGACACAGTTGTTCATCTTTAGTAATTAGAACATTCTACTAGCCTTTTCCCAGTCACTACTACATTACCCAGCAGCCCTGGACAGGAAGAGGCGTGGTTGACCCTGAAAGGGGACAGGTTTCAAAATAAAAGTACAAACAAAACCACCATGTAAAAACACTGAAGGTAAAGGGACAAAACAGACAAAATGGAACTAAACATAACCAGGGAAACTAAGGCAGTAGAAATGAGTCCATGCTCAGTCATTGCGCCAGCCCCCACTGGGCTGGGCTTTACAGCAGTACAATGTTTTTATAAAACAGCAGCTTTACACCAACCCTCGTTTGGTTTATAAAAATATAACTGAAAAAATATATTTTTATAATAGAACTTAAGCATTTTGTTTCACAATCTTTTGTTTTTAAGTCAACTTTTTTTAGCCAACGTGCCATCGTAAAACAGTGTTGTTGATCATCATAATCATGGCTTAGCAAATGAGACGGCATGTAATTGCAACATATCTTTACGATATGAAACGTTATTGCTTTTGTTATTTCTTTCTGTCGTTGACAGCCTTTCTGGTAAGGTGTCACACTGGCAAAGGCATCGCAATTAGTGTTTTGTTTTGATTGACATCGAGATTAGATTTTGTACTCGTCATAAAGAGCTTTGTGGGGCCGTTTTAAGTGATCAGACAAATGGGTGGTTTTCCCTTGTTTTGTTGCCACAACTTTATAACACTCTTGACAAAGTACCTGTTTTTGGTCATCCTATATTTTGTAGCCGAAATAGTCCCAAAGATTTTTACCTTATTTTTGGTACGAAACCATCCCTTTTTTCCTGCGTAATGCGTATCCTCTTCGTCGCTCATCTTTCGCTAGTACAGGTCTGCCAATGACAGAGAATGTTGGCTGTGAGCAGCGACACAACAACCAATCACAGTGAACCAATCACTGTGCAGGCATGCGGAGCGTGCATGTCATCCCAGCAACAAACAATACAACAAACTTGTGTAAACTGTGGTGCTACCTATATTGTCATTGCGTGCTACCGGTCTTCACATCGCATGTTCTGGCGATGTGACTATCGCACATGCGCACATCGCGATGTCGATGCTAAAACACAACATCGTTCAGCCCTATTACACATCACACTCCACCAAGATTGTGGCCATTTTAGTAGATTTACTCACTAACATTTATGTGGAAAAGCAATAAGCAAGGAAACTAAATGCACAGTTACCAGTCATCCAATATAATCCTCTGCTTGCCTATATAAAACTGGTATCCCATATTCAGGATTCAGTATGCAGTACCGGAACCATTCTTTTTCGATTATGTCTAAAACAAATTACGCAAACAGGCAAAATCCATATCCAAGACACCACATGGCTTGTCTTCATAGGGTTTCAGCAACTCCGCCAACACTATCTAGAATCCTGGCATTAAAAAAATTTTGTGTGATTTTTGTTGGGTCAGACCAAGGTTGTCACCAGACCCGGGCTTTCGGGGCTGTAGCCAAGGTTGTTTTTTGTCGGCTCCGAGTGTTCTGCAAGCTGACAAACATAATTGTACCTTCAAGGAACCATTATGTACTTTAAGGGAACATTTGCTATGTTTGTACCTCAGGGAACAAAAATTGACCTGCATTGTACCTGTTTTTCTGACAGTGTAGGGGTGAGAGTCAGTTACTTTTATGCCCTTCCCATAATTGCCCTTCTCATATGTTTATAATTCATGTTATTGGGTTTTACAATTTAATTCCTTCCACATGTATTTCATGAGATTTTGGGTTTAGTAAAGAAAAATATATTCAGCCGAGTGACCTGAAATGAAAATATGTGAAGCAATTTCAAATTTTTGTTGAGTGTTATTTCTCCAAGAGGATTTTGGAAGGAAAATGCTGAGGGCAGACTTTTAGGACGGATATTATGAAATGCTGTCAAAAGGGCTTTAATGCATCAATTTAATGGCGTTCATTTTATTGTCGCCATTGTTTTTCACTTTTATTTTAAATGCTTTAATTTTATCTGTTTTAAATTTTTGTGTTTTCCTGTTTATGTAAAGCACATTGAATTGCCATTGTGTATGAAATGTGCTATATAAATAAACTTGCCTTGCCATTAAGGCGCATCGTGATTTTTTATTCAGAACCATTCACACCGAGTGCTTCATTTGAAACAGAATTTTTTCCCAATAGCTTTTCAAATCCGTGTGGGAGATGTAGCTACAGAGAGCACTTTACCTGTAGTTTCTTTTACAGGGAAATATAGAGCTGGCATTCAGCTTCATGTCGTGAGTTGTGATTACACTTTTTTTTAACCACCACCAATGGTGTAGGAACGAGTTTGATATTGGGGGAAACATCATATATTTTTCACAAATTGTTTTTATTATTGGGGGGACCACATTGCCTGTCTGTAACATGGGGGGGGGGGAGACATGTCCCCCAGAGAGGTATAGAAGTTCCCACTCATCAAACAGCCAAAACTAAAACCCAACATATCCAAAATGGGATTTTGCTACATAGCCAATGTGCTCAAAGTCAGTGTGTTAAGGGAACACCAAGCTGTTTTGTATGACCCCTAATAAATGTTACCTAGAAAAATCATTTTCATCAACTTTTCAGCTCTTTCAAAAATAGTAATTCAAAAGGGTAAGCTAAAGTATATTTGTAATGTTAAAAGATAAAGTGTCTCTTTCAGATGTTCATAAAACTTTGTGTTCAGGGTTTTTAATTTTTAAACATTCAAAATCTAAAGCTGTTAGGGCTTTGTAGGATAAAATATGTTTAGGAATTCTAGACATACGTTGTTTCATGCAGTGAAGTTCCAGATCACACAGAGTTCAATAGCTGAATTGGAAAGCTTCCTATGGGCCAAAGGGATATTGTGGAATACACACTTTTTGTGATTTGCAAAACAAAGAGTTTTTATGTTCAGTTAGGCATAATATAAAGGTGGTAGGTTAAATAAACTTTACAGCAAAGTATATGAGTGTAGATACAATTAAATATTCAAGGACACTAGGTTTTAAAAAACTATGCAGCTATGTTTTTAAGATCTTCACGTTAAACTATCCTAAGTTGTGTTGAATTTAATCCTGAAAAATACTACAATAAGATATACAGATTTCATACCAATATTTTCCTTTCCAGTCTTTGATTGGTTCAATGTTGCTTTATATATGAAATCCACAATGTATTCAAACATCGTAAGCATCTACGCAGATAATATCTGTTAAATAAGAGAGTTTGGATGTTAGTCCAAAAAGTAATTAAAAAGACGTTGTCTCTAAGTATTTATTTATTTATTCATTTAACAGGGACAATGAATAAATATATTTACAATACAATCTATCAAACATAGTTACAATACAAAGCCTGCAACTCTTGCGCAGCATATAGAGTTTATAGCTGATGCTAATTTTCAACTCCTGTCCCTGGTTGGGCCTTTCTGAATACATTATAAAACAAATACATACAGAAGTACCTTTCAACTTTTGAATGTCGGTTTGCTACCCCTCTGCAACTATGAAATGTCTAAACTGTTTGAAATGCCATCTTAAAGTTGTTAACTACAATCAATGCTTTTTACATGTTGCATAGCTTTTTTTCTTTAGTTTAGATTACTTTAGATCTTTTGATATTCCTAGGCTTGTTTTGATATTCTTAGGATGTTATAGTGACATTAAGTGGATTCAATTTCTTTCCCAGAAGATGAAACATTGCAAGGGTCTGTATATTTCCATGTACACACTTGTAAGCTTAAGACTCGTCTTTAGTTGTAATGATACATTGTTTTATTTAGTCATTGTTACAACTAACTTCTAATCCTGACCCTTATCGAGTAACTTTTAAGACTTTGGCCATTATTATGCCTCAGATGTTTTATCATATGTACCTTAAAAAAAACTTTGAGCCTAATTAAAGATCAGTGGTGGAATTATACACAACTTTGTATAAGGAAAATAGTATGTTTACACCAAAAGATAAAGTATAATGAAACATTTACGTTCTGCATAGTTTGTGTCTGGATTTCAATCAGTGTATCTGAATAATGTATTTCTGGTACATATTCATTTGTGTCTTCTGTCTATAAATGTTTACTGTGTGATTAAAAAACTTTTAAGAATGATTAAAAATTTGAGTTTGAATGTTTTCACAGTATTAATTGTATACCTACAGAACTTATACAACTGAAATGTTTTACGAAACACAATTTTAAAACATTACATTTACAAATAATGCTCTCGTAATGAGGTGTCTGTGTTGGGAAAGACCTGTTTTTATACTGTTGTATTGCCTTGGATCCGTCAGTTGAACGCTGTACATCCACAGTTGGATTCTAACGTATTATCATCATCATCACGGAATAACTCCAACCTAACAGGGTCATACTGTTTCAGACCTTCCATCACTTTGAACATCTTGGCCATGCATGGCCACAGACCTCCAGTCACCATCCAATCTGTGATCCAACAGCATCTCAACCGAGTTGCAGTTGATGCGCATCACGCCAGTCCACAAACCTGTCAACAGCCGCTCTGTGACTTCTTATGAGGGAGTGTTTCTTTAGACTGAGAATGACAGTGCCATCTGAAAATTTCATAATGTATTGATTTGGATATAACTCACACTGTCATTTGTATAAAAAGTAAACAGGAAGGGTAAACTGACACACCCCTTGGGGGCCCCCGTGCTACTTATTGCAAAGTCAGAAATAATGGAGTTAAATGTCACTTGTTGTGGCCTATTTGTAAGGAAAGAGTGGTACCACTTAATTAGGAACAGGTTTACGTTTAACTTAATTCATTTTTGTAGAAGAAGAATGTGTGGCTGAATTGAATTCAAAGCTGAGCTAAAATCCACAAAAAGCAATCTGGCATATATGCAGCAGGGTTTTGCAGATGCTTCACAACCAGATGCATTATAGTTGAAATGGCATTGCTTGTGCTACGTTTTTATAATTTAAGTGTAAATCGGCACAGATGTGCATGTGTTGTACGCCTCAATGCAATGTTTTGACTGTGCCATGATTTTGCTACCCCTCTGTCCTTACTAATGTATACTGCACAGAGAAAATCATAGCTAACCTAAGATTGCTGGACACCTTAGACATACACTAGAATTTGTCTCAACCTGGCAGGGACTTCAGCCAGGTTGTGGCAGAAAAAGACACATGAACTGAAAACAGACTCTTGGAAATGTATAGATGTTCATATAATGTAGGGATTTATGTTGTTATTGTTTATGTCTGTAGGGGGGTTATTCTCCAGTGCTAGGCACTGAGTTTGTTATAAATTAAGTATGTGTTCTGTAAATCTGGCGCCTTCCCCTCGTTCACCTGGTACTAATCGGTACTGAATGTGCCTCGTTACTTAATTACTATCAGCTGGTAGATCAGTTCCTATACTAGACTATATTAGAGAGGTGGATGCAATCCATTAATGTCTCCTGCTGTCGTGCAGGGGTCATTTAAGGTATTCTAGTTGTGAAAAGAGTGTGTAGGTTTGCTAGAGTATTTTTGCATACGCTCTGTGTATATATGATGGTACTGCGTCTATGCCGCATTAGAGCATAGTATTTATGACTGTATATATATTATTGTTGTGCTACTTGCCTGTCTGATCACCTGCAACTAGAGAACCAGTATACTCCCTGGATTGTTGTTCATTAAATTACCGCTTATCATCTACCTGCCTGGGTCTCCCTCTCTCACTACACCACCGTGACAGTACTGACTGGCAGAATCAAGGGATTTTGTTTAATCCATCACAGATTTTATGTATTTTGTCAGTAAATCAAAAAACATCCAGTGGACATATTTTGGTACAGCAGATGATCACAGGTGTCTGTAATTATCTGGCCTTCTTTGTTATTTTCAGCTGTTATATGGGAAATATATGAAACAGTGAAGACTGGTTAACCTTAATTGAGGAGGATTGGCTCAGGTTATTGTCTAGACTGGATAGCATGGGATGGTGTATCACCATGTGTTTCATGTGTTTAACTTGAAACTCTGTGTTTCATGTGTTTTACCAGTACTCTAGTCCAGACATTAAAATGAGTACTATACTACTTCATTAATGTTCACCGGCCTCCACTGATACAATTGTTCAAATCAAAGTGAATTAATTACATTTTAAACATTATCATAAAGCTGGTGAATATCTTTGGTATTTAATTTGAAGATTTCAGTATGAATTATCCTAAATACAGTAAATTACTTGTCAATGTTTTTCCTAAAAAAATTGTTAATTCCTTAAAAACGAAATTACGAAATTGTTTGAAAATAATGCAAATGTTGTTTGTCTATTTTCTCTTCAACTGTATGGTCTACCCACCAGACACCCATGGACAATATGGCCAACTATCATACTATACAAAAGTGCAAAGTATTAAATGTAATGTTTAGAAAAATGACTGAAGATTCCAGTAACTTTGCTAAAATACTGGTAACGTTGCAACCCTCTACAAATACAATGTATTCCTACCTCGCTATTTACATGACAAAACATATACTGGTAATACAGAAGAGGCAAAGGCGTATACTGTAGGCTACATCATTGTGTTGTTCAAATCAGATGACCATCATTTGAAACAAAAGCGGGGAGAAACATTATTTCTCTTCTTATTTGCTTTGATTTTGTTATTTTCCTTTTCCATTTTCATTAAAAAACACAAGTATAAAGTGTGTATATATACATTTTTTATTGTATTGTATTCTGTTAGTTGTGAATTCAATAAATGCATATGTTAATTAGTACATCCTTATATCCATATACATTGTGTGTGCATGCCCGTTGACTGACAATTACTATTCAGCAAATAAACCTTCCTTGGAACACAAACCATATGTTTTATTGTTGTCCTTATCAATATCAATGTGTCTATAAATCCTTTTTTATGCTGAGTGAAAGAAAAGAGTGAATGAAAAAGGGTTGAGTAAGGATAAGGCATGAGGGTGCTAAAAATCAATTTTCACACATTAGAACTATTAGCTTATTGAAAGGTGGCTGACAGATTGAGGGCTGGCAGTTAGAGCTGTAGTGTACTTGTAAAATAGTGCCTTCATTTGAGTATTGATGGGTTTGCCATTAAGTGACCTACTCTGGGATCTGTAAGTATACATGTATGTTTGTTTGTTTGTTTGTTTGTTTGTATATATATGATTGTACTGTATATTTTTTACTAGTGTGAATGCATGTCTGTTGAGGACAGGACAACACCAGACTGTGAGAATATATTATTAATGGAAACTGCTTGAGTAAGACAGCTCCATATCAACTTGGCTAATAGAGGAAAAACATTAAACTCTGATTTGATGAAGGCATGTCAAATGGTTAAGAGCGTAGCTAATGCTATACGTTCAGAGAAAACCTTGAATCAAATAAATTAAAGTGTTTACTTCAGAGGATTCAGCATTCTTTACGCTGTGCTAGCACCTCTCTGTCAGTGACCAAATCTGCCACAAAAGATACCAGAATCATCAAATCTCAAAGAAGGAAAGAAATACTGAGCAACTACAGTTGTATGCAAAAGTTTAGGCACGCCTGACAATTTCCATGAATTTCATTTTTTAAATAATTGGGTGTTTGGATCAGCAATTTTATTTTGATCTATCAAATAACTGAAGGACACAGTAATATTTCAGTAGTAAAATTTGGTTTATTAGATTAACAGAGAATTTGCAATATGCATCAAAATGAAATAAGACAGGTGCATACATTTGGGCACCTTAACATAAATATCACATCAATATGATCAAAATGAGCCTACTTTAGCAGAAATAACAGCATCTAGATGCTTCCTATAGCTTGTAATGAGTGTCTGGATTCTGGATGAAGGTATTTTGGACCATTCCTCCTTGGAAAACATCTCCAGTTCAGTTAGGTTTGATGGTTGCTGAGCATGGACAGCTCGCTTTGAATCACCCCACAGATTTCAATGATATTCAGGTCTGGGGACTGGGATGGCCATTCCAGAACATTGTACTTATTCTTCAGCATAAATGCCGGAGTAGATTTTGAGCAGTGTTTTAGGTCATTGTCTTGTTGAAATATCCAGCCCAGGCATAACTTCAACTTTGTGACTACATTATTCTCAAGTATCTGCTGATATTGAGTGGAATCCATTCGACCCTCAACTTCAACAAGATTCCCAGTACTGGCACTGGCCACACAGCCCCACAGCATGATGGAACCTCCACCAAATTTTACTGTGGGTAGCAAGTGTTTGTCTTGAAATGCTGTGTTCTTTTGCCACCATGCATAACGCCCCTTGTTATGACCAAATAACTCCATCTTTGTTTCATTAGTCCACAGCACTTTCTTCCAAAATGAAGCTGGCCTGTCCAAATGTACATTTGTATACCTCAAGCGACTGTTTGTGGCGTGTGTGCAGAAAAGTTTTTTTCGGCATCACTGTCCCATACAGCTTCTCCTTGTACAAAGTGCGCTGAATTGTTGAACGATGCACAGACACCATCTGCAGCAAGATGATGTTGTAGTTCATTGGAGGTGGTCTGTGGGCTGTTTTTAAATTGTTCTCACCATCCTTCGCCTTTGCCTCTCCAATATTTTACTTGGCCTGTCTCTTAACAAGAACTGTGCCTGTGATCTTCAATTTCCTCATTATGTTCCTCACAGTGGACACTGACAGCTTAAATCGCTGCGATAGCTTTTTGTAACCTTCCCCTAAACCATAAATGTTGAACAATCTGTTTTCTGGTCATTTGAGTGTTGTTTTGAAGCCCCCATGTTGCCACTCTTCAGAGAAGAGTCAAAGAGAACAACAACTTGCAATTGGCCACCTTAAATACCTTTTCTCATGATTGGATGCAACTGTCTATGAAGTTCAAGGCTTAATGAGCTCAACAAACCAATTGTGTGTTCCAATTAATCAGTGCTAGGTAATTACAGGTATTCAAATCAACAAAATGACAAGGGTGCCCAAAATGTATGCACCTGTCTAGTTTTGTTTTCATGTTTATTGCACATTTTGTTAAACTAATGAACCTCATTTCATTACTGAAATATTACTGTGTCCTTCAGTTATTTGATAAATCAAAATGACATTGCTGATCCAAACACACAAATAATATAAAATCATGGAAATTGTCTGGGGTGCCTAAACGTTTGCATACGACAATAAATTATAAAGCGTGATTCAACCTGTTATTTATTTTATTCTTGCCAGTTAACCTTTATGCCTTTCATTATCTGGATTTATGTTCAATTATGTAAGTCTTTTGAACCTGCAAGTCTTCACCACGTCAAATTTTCTACACAATAGCAAATCTCAGCAAGTTTCATGCTCTAACAATACTCCCAAGGTATAAAAGGAACAATAATGTTTATTCTAAACAGGGTTCAAATACAAGGCAGCAACAGCTAAGGCGAAGGTAAAGAGGGACATCCAAAACACAATATAGAATAAACAATGCACAGGTCAGGCCAGAATATCAATCCAAGAGTATAGGCAAAGGTACTAGGGAAAATCCGAGACAAAATACTTAATAATCAATGCAGAGGTCAGGCCAGAATAACAATACAAGAAATGAATGCTCAGTAGGAAGAAATCAATAATCACAATACCTCGCAAAGAGGCAATGGTGTGTGTGTGTCATATATAGGACTGGGTGAGAGCAGGTGAATGGAATTTGGTTGATTGAGTCCAGGTTATGGGAAATGTAGTTCTGAGGAGGCAAGACCAGGGAAGCTGAAGTTCACAGGGAAGATGAACTGGGGAATGGGAATTGTAGTTCTGAGCAACCTAGGAAGGGGAAGATGTTGTTCTCTGGGAAGAGGAACTGAGAAACGTTACACATGCATTTTTCAACTACTGTCTAAGTGAATATAATTGGTTTGCATCTGGTTAGGATAAACAATATTAATTTGCACCAGATGACCAAAGCACATTGTTATTTAGTCAGGGTGTTACTTGGCTTTTTCCTGAACATTAACTGCTGTCTCCGGCAGCAAAGATAGCTGTATATTTCCAAATACAAAGTAGTTAAATTGCAATAATGTCTAAAACAACAACAGCACAGTTTATGGCTTGTGGATTAGCTGTTTGCTTTGCCGTTATTAAGTCCTCAAAAAGTCAGGGGTGGCCAGATGGGGCCACTGAAAATCTTGGGGTGGCACACAATGACTGAATATCAGGAATTCTATTATGCTGTTGTAATATATACAATGATCAGCCATACATTATGACCACCTGTCTAATATTGTGTAGGTCCCCCTTTTGAAGGTGTGCTGTGGTATCTGGCACCAAGACGTTAGCAGCAGATCCTTTAAGTCCTGTAAGTCGCGAGGTGGAGCCTCCATGGTTCGGACTTGTTTGTCCAGCACATCCCACAGATTCTCAATTGGATTGAGATCTGGGGAATTTGGAGGCCAAGTCAACACCTTCAACTCATTGTTGTGTTCCTCAAACCATTCCTGAACCATTTTTTCTTTGTGGGAGGGAGCATTATCCTGCTAAAAAGCGGACTACGCCATCAGGGAATAGCGTTTTCTTGAAAGGGTGTACATGGTCGGCAACAATGCTTAGGTAGGTGGTATGTGTCAAATGAACATCCACATGAGGAACCAATGTTTCCCAGCAGAACATTGCCCAAGTCATCACATTGCCTCCGCAGGCTTGCCTTCTTCCTATAGTGCATCCTGGTGCCATGTGTTCCCCAGGTAAGCAACGAACACGCTCCCGGCCTTCCACATGTTGTAAAAGAAAACGTGATTCATCAGACCAGACCACCTTCTTCCATTTCTCTGTGGTCCAGTACTAATGCCCATTGTAGGTGCTTTAGGCAGTGGACGGGGTATCGGCACTCTGACTGGTCAGCGGCTATGCGGCCCCATACGCAACAAACTGTGATGCGCTGTGTGTTCTGACACCTTTCTATAAGAACCAGCGTTCACTTTTTTAGCAATTTGAGCTACAGTAGCTCATCTGTTAGATCAGACCACACAGGCCAGACTTCGCTCCCTACGTGCATCAATGAGCCTTGGCCACCCATGACCCTGTCGCTGGTTCACCGATTTTCCTTCCTTGGACCACTTTTGATACGTACTGGCCACTGCAGACTAGGAGTGCCCCACAAGAGCTGCAGTTTTGGAGGCACTCTGACCCAGTCGTCAAGCCATCACAATTTAGCCCTTGTCAAAGTTGCTAAAATCCTTACGCTTGCCCATATTTCCTGCTTCTAACACATCAACTTTGAGAACAAAATGTTCACTTTCTGCCTAATACAGTGTTTTTCAAACTTTTTTTCTGGCGACCCACATTTTCAAAATGACAAAAAATTGGGACCCAAATGTCATGAAAAAAGGTGTTTGCAAATATATAGCTTTCCTATCATTTTTATTTGTATGTAGGGGTATTAACATAATACATTAGTTCTAATTGCCACCAGAATAATAATACAACATACATTTTCTCAATATTGACAGTATTATCATCACAGACCTGTGTTTCAAAGAAACATGTTATAATAACCAAAATAACCAAGATTAGGTGGTTTTCATAAAAATATCAGATTAATTGTTTTCATTTACTAAAAAATATCCATGATGCTGTTTTAACTAGCTATGTGAAACTAAAGTCAACTAAACCTTTGGAAACTGTACTAAATGGCAATTATTTTTGTTACTTCTAACGACCAGAGCATTGGGTGAACACGTTTTCAACATACAGGTTATTTTGTCTGATGTAGGTAAGCCTTACTAGGGCCCTATAAAATCTGTTTTATTTTTGGCCAATTCAATGAGAATATATGGTAATTACTTAAAGCGATTTATATACATAGACAAATTATTGATATTCGTCATTGTTCCCCTTTTAAATAGTAGCCTAAGCATTTTCATAAGCATTTGGAGTAGTGAGTGAAATGGAGAAAAACAAACGTTGTGTTTTTGGACAATTTAGAAAGGACTAAATACTTTTATAACTATGAACTGCGTTAGATAGGAACGATATGTTAGAGGCGTGTGTTGGCTATGTTTAGTATACAAACACACACTGCATATACAATCTCATATTTTTTTGGACATTTCACTCTATCCATGGAAGTTCGCTGTTTCATTTTTTCACTGAAGTAATGTTACGCACGACACTCCCAAGAAACAGTGTTGTCTGTTTTTAAAGAATATAGAAGGGCAGAAGTAGTAATGTTACAAGCACTTCGCACTAGAGAGGCGCGTGCTGGAGGAGACACACGCACACACACACACACCGCATACAGAGCACACTGCGCTTACAAATTCACATCACTTTCAAAATAGGCGATATGCGGTGGTAATTATTAACTTTATGTGAATAAATTGGAATTTTAGGATTATGGTTTTTTATATTTTTAGTTTGTTGAATTGCACGTTAAATGTCTGGATTCAGCGATTCGTCCGTGTTCTCCACAACGTGTTAATCATACTGTATAACCTGCTTCACCTACACAAGTGCTCAGTTTAGTACACTGCCCCATGTGGCTGTGGAGGTGTACTGTCAACTATAACAATTTAATCATGAAAGAAAACCATGACAAAATAATTATGAAAACATATTTGCCAACCCAATTTTAATCTCCCGCGAGCCACCGCTGGGTCGGGACCCAGAATTTGAATAACACTGGCCCAATATAGCCCACCCACTGACAGTGCCATGATAACAAGATTGTCAGTGTTATTCACTTCACCTGTCAGTGGTCATAATGTGATGGCTGTAGGTTAGTTGAAAACTAAGTCAATAACAGAGTTAAGGAATTTCATACTGATATGCAGTACTTTGGTTTCATGTTTTACAGTTAATGTTACTAATTATCTGATGTGCATAGACAAATATCAGTACAGTTAACATTTTGAATTCCATATCAATCCTGTTTTAATGTGTTTTGCATATGTATATGCATGTGTTAGGTGATTCATGGTTCTACCAATAGGTTGGTTGTTCTTTTTCTTAAGAATACAGCAATACAACTTTAATTGGTGCCTCATAGACAGTTTAAATCTGTTATATACATTAGTTCTGTTTATTGTTAATTGTTATAATATACTGGCTTTGATACCATATTTTGTATGGCAGTAGATGTGCCTGTATATAAAAAAACATTTTAATTGCAACAAGCTCTCTGTTAACTACTATCGAAATATTGGTAAGCCTTTAAGTAGTTATGCCCTACTTTTCACCAGAGCACATTGGAATCTGGTCAAAAGGAGTAGGGTGCCATTTTGGATGTACACATAACTCAGGACATGGTCTGTTAGCACCTCCGCTTCTCTGTTTAACTACATTCCTTTCACCTTCTACAGTCCAAATATATTCAGTCACACCGGCTCGCTACCATTAGGCCCTTTATCAACATTGAGCTGTCTAAACATCAGAAGTTTTAGAGAGGCAGCATGGCCACCGCAGTCTGGAATACTCCAATGACTGTACACCTGGTTGTGTGCTGGGATTATAGCTAGGTTAGAAGGCATGATGATATGACCTCTTTAAATATATATAGGTAATGTTTTTTAAGAAATATATTGGTATCTACTTTAATTACTTTGCAACATACAATGAAACTATGTATTTGTATTGTTTTTTTTAGACATTCAGTCCCAGTGCCTGTGCTGTGGTTTGTCACCTATTAGCCAACTGTCTTCTGGCCTCTCTCTCCATCCTTTGACTAAGATATAAGTAACCATTTGATCACTTTGATACCAGAACTTACCTATTGCACATTTATTGCATATTTATATAATCTATTAGGTTCTGGGCCCTAAAATGAGCAGTGCAACTAAAACTCTAGCCAAATGCTCACCCCCTTCCGAGATCCAAAACATGCCTGCTGAATTGTGATTAGTCCAAATGATAATATAAACAAAATCATAACAACAGATGTGTGTTGTTCCACATGTCCCATTCATATCAACCATTATTATGATACTAGTTAATGCATGTTAATAGAGTGCCCTACAGGGTATTGTACTATGTTAAAACAAGCTTTAAGTTGAGGCGTTGCACTCCATTTTGCCTGCTCCTTGAGACAATACAACATGTGCACACGGTTTCCATTATATTGTACATCTTTATGTATTTCAGTATATCTTTGATGATTGGATGACAATATTAAACAGATGAAATACCGAAACTAGAGATCTGACAACATCCTCTCTAACTTCAAAGTGGCTAGAGTTGCTAACACTTGTCTGCCCAAACATTTCTGACCTATTTTACTTTGTTTTTTTCTAATCTAAAAAGCTTGGGCATGCATGCTTTAAACAACTTTCCTGATATCTCTCTTTGAACTATCTCTTCGACCGTAAACAGTCAGGCTTCTAGACTGGCTAATCCACTATGACTGCTCTTCTCAGAGTCAGAGGGGCTTTTCGCACTATCCAAGATTACTCTCTTCTCTGTTACCATTCATCTAAGTCTATCCACGGCCTTCACCATTTTAAGCCATTAGATCCTCCTCTCCACCTTCAGATGACGTATGGACTTCTCAGGCATTGCACACCCTTGGATTGCAATCTACCTAGCAGGCCTCTCTGAACTCTACCTAGAGATGATCTGTGTCTGTTCCACAAGCTGCCAATCCTGGTGTCCCCCAGGGATTGGTTCTAGGCCCTCTCCTTTTCTCTCTTTCCGCAATGACACACAGTTCCATCATTTTCAATGAGTTTCTAATAAACCACCCCACAACCATTTTTCAGTAATTGCTATAATTATTTATTTATTTATTTATTTTTCCTTTTCCGTCTAGCACAGACTTTGCGGATAGCTACTTCAGTCAGTAAATTCCTCCATGTCCCCATGTCCTGAATGTGGCATAACATTGATGTTCTGTAAGAAGAGGACATTGCTGGGCAGCGACCCAATAGAAATCTGTGGTTTATCCCTTGCGAAAGGTTTCACACGCATCTTGTGGCCAAGCCCACAAATAACAGCCAGGCATGTTTTTGCTCTCATTCTCAGGCCTGTTTCAGATTACTTACTGGGGCTTTGAAGTTGGCTGATAGACTAGCAGGGTTTTCCCCTTTCTCATCTGCCAGAAAGAAATTGGGTCATCATCAGTCCCACCCTCTGATGTATATCTAGTGTGACCCCATAAGACGAATACTTACACAGGATTTGATCAGAGACACATAGGTAACTACATCTAACAACGGATGCATGTTGATGCAGCCCCTGATTTCACAGCCAGACCTTGTGTGTCACCGGGGTCATAAATCAGTTGCATTGTCATAGTAATTCACTGGGTCAGCTCCGTGGCACTGTACAGTATACATTGACTAAATAATAATAGATAATAATACATTTAATTTAAACTCCTTTTTTAAGAAACCCAAAGACACTGGAAACCAATAGAAAGATATTGGAGTAGAACAGTTTTAACAATAAATAATACAAAGAATTCCCATAATGTATTATAAGATGAATTTAAAGCAACCTGCAGTGTAGTAGTGCTACCTAGTGTCATTTCACATCCAGTTCTAAATCTTTGAGAAAGACAATTGACATCACCGGTCATTGTGAAAGCTAACCAATGACATTGGACTTAGTAACACCTGTCTCTGAGACTGTGAGTCCTGAACCTGCCGCTCTCACTCAATCAGGGGGTTTCACTACGACGTTTCTATCCTGCCATGGACCATCGAGCAATAAAAAAGCGCTGTAACTAAATCCAGAGACTAATCCAGCTTGGACAATTGCTGGCTGCTAGCTGTGTAGAGCAGGGGCCATGCAGACTGTCGCTACACAGATCTGTTCTCATGTCACAAAGCTGTCACAGCATGGATCCAGGAGACTGCCGCACAAAAACGGATGGATAAAAAATGGATAAAAATTGTGGACAGTGTAGTGGCATCTACTTAAATTGCTAATACTCTTATGGGAAGAAATAGAATTTTGCTATAGTAGACAATAGTTGTGAAATTAGTAAAATATGATCATTTTAATATATTATCATAAAGATGTATATATATACTCCAGATATTACGATAACCATATTAATTTACAGTCATGCTAATGTAAATGATATTGTCTGCTGTGTTCACATACTATATATTAATTAAATAGCTTTCTAGGGTATGTGTGTAGGATATATTTCCATGTTATATGTGATATCTCAGCAATGTGGATAGTACAGAATAAATCCTACCCAATCAAATTATTGATGAGTGGATTTCAGCACTGCACGCATGTGGACAGCTCCTCGCTACAATGACACGCACAAATCCTTCATTGCAGACTAAATAAATTTCTCTTGCAAAGTTCTTAATCCATCACCACTGAAATGGACCCAAAACGCATATCAACCCACCACCCGTTGATACAATACTGCTGAACTGCTTTTCCCACCTGGCCCTTGAAACCACACCCATAATGTAATACAAAACTGGTCCAAAGTGTCAAAGACAAGATCCACGCTAGCTGGGACGGAGGCACAATATATTCCCACAATGCGTAAGAGATCATGAGTAAGGCGCACGTTGGTGTTTGATGGGATATTGCCTGTATTATATTGCCTGTATTTTTTCCCGGTATTTAAATGCGTGAATAGGAATGTACGAGAATTCCTTGGAATGGAAGAAGGTTATGGTCACTTAAGGAATGCCAACGGTAACCTCTGTTTGGATTTCATGTAAACAGAAACACAGTGACGCTCCGGAAATATATTTTAGCAATAGTTGGCATATGGCTACGCCAAATTTTGTTTTGAGACAATTTTACCTTCTAAATGTAACTACAATGAAATTACAACGAAACACGACCATCGAATGGAATTAAACTTGAGAGAGTTGACATATATAGTCTAACCCACATAATAAACCAACCTATTAGAAATGAATACATTGGTTGTCCTACCTTGACATTAAGAATAATTGTGAGCTGAATGCGAGATCCAATTGAATGAGGACATGGCATTCCATCCGTTTTTACCAGACACTAATTCGAAATTCTGCTTCGAATCAATGCTGCCCGCACAATCGTCGTTTTTTTCTTCCGTTGCTCTCACTTCCCACGGGTCTCTTAATTTTCCGGTTGCGCAAAGGCATCCAACATTGGATCCAGTCAATGCCGAAACGATCCTGTGCATATCCACACTGGAACGTCAAGCTGCAAAACAGTCTGCCAAGCTCGTTCCTCCTAAAACAGCGGAGAACGAGGAAGTAATCGAAGATGATCCAAAAGTTAACTTGGAGTCAAAAGATCTGTGGACACAGTTCCACAAATTCGGCACTGAAATGGTCATAACAAAATCAGGAAGGTAATTAAAAACATCAACAAAAATAGCATAACCCATTTTCTATAAAAGTTATTATTATTATATAATAATGGAACTGCGGTTTAAAATCAAGTTGTGTTTATTTATTCTCCAGACGCATGTTTCCATCGTACAAAGCCAGATGCACTGGCTTGAACAAAGCGGCAACATATATTTTGCTGATGGACATTGTGGCGGCCGATGACTGCAGGTACAAGTTTCACAACTCCCGTTGGATGGTTGCAGGAAAGGCAGATCCTGAAATGCCAAAGAGGATGTACATACACCCTGACAGTCCTGCTTCTGGCGAGCAATGGATGTCAAAAGTTGTCAATTTTCAGAAACTAAAATTGACAAACAACATCTCGGATAAGCATGGGTTTGTAAGTTAGAATTAAATATTCATGGGTACCCTATAATTGCAATGACATGTAACTAATGTAATTTACAGTATGGAAAAGTAATACAGTTAGACCTAATTGGTAATGCAAATATACTGTATTGTTTAAAATGTATTTTGTGTTTTATTGCAGACGATTCTTAACTCAATGCACAAATATCAGCCGAGATTTCACATTGTGAAGGCCAACGACATCCTTCAATTGCCTTACAGCACGTTTAAGACGTTTGTGTTTTCTGAGACAGAGTTCATTGCTGTAACTGCATATCAAAACGATAAGGTAGGATCTATACACATTTTCATTAAGCAGGATTCAAATAGCAATATATGTGTTATTGGTAAACTCCTGGGAATTAAAATTGACATAATTTGCATATTAATAATTCGTATAACACATCAACAAACCCTTTGTATAACTGTTTTTGTGTTCTGGGTTAGAAGTGGGACGCTTTTAGTTCCATAAACTCTCTACAGATGGTATGCCAACTGAAACAAAAAAGAGTAGGCCTATTAATAGAACGAAAGTGGTACTCCATAGGAAAAGTATACATGTCGGCTATCTTTTTATTTAAATGTTTAAACGATTTTTGATAGCCACTGCATCATTTGTTGTTGCATGCTATTGGTGGTTTTAGGCCGGGTATCTGTCAAAGCACTTTGTGACAAATGCTGTTGAAAAAGGGCTTTGTACATTTGATTGATTTATGAACCAACAAAAAGGTTCTATGTTGAATTTTGTTCTAAATATTTAATACTATTTCATTTGAAACTATAAAATATATTATTTGTTATGAGACTATGATTAGATATGCCTAGCCTACTAATGTGTTGTTTGTTAATTTTTTTTTCAACATAGGCTAGTCCTAAACAGTGATTTCTATTTTCAGATTACACAATTGAAAATCGATAACAATCCTTTCGCAAAGGGATTCCGTGACACCGGCAATGGTAGAAGAGAAAAAAGGTTAAACAAAACAAAATACATGATTTCAATATAATAAATAGAAACGGTGTTAATTGTGTTATAAATGTATTTGTATTTGTATTTTGAGTAGAAACCCACTTGGGATAAAGTTCAATAAAACGACAATGGAAGAAAATAATGACAACTCGGGTGACTATTTTGACAAGGCTTCACTGAAAAGTGAAAGGAACTTAAAATCGACTGGTGAGTGGAACAATGTTCTCAGTGACATATTTAAAATATTTAGCTTTTACTTCTTGTGCTTTTTTTTACTAACACAGTTGTATTTAATCATGTAAGAGGCCTACGAAAGTGACAACGAAAGTTGTAAAGAAAGCAAGGATGGACGTAGTTTTGGGCAAGAAGTACGAAAAATCTTTACCACAGAACGAAGCCCTGTGCCAAATGTTACCACAATCCGAGACGGACCGACGGATAGGTCTCCAACAGAGTCATTTGGAACCAAATTGTACCCAGATTATTCAAAACAATACAATATTCATTCCATAACAGATGGTATGAAATGTTGGCTTGTAGCAAAGGAGCCGAGGGAGACGGAGCTCTTTCAGCCTTTAACAAACAGTTTTTCACACTGTTATTCGCATCCATCGGATTTAACAAGATATCTTGTCAACCCATTCGGTGTCGCTCATCAACTCCTACACCCTGCCCTATACAACATGCAGGGAGAAACTTTCTCCGGCGTGTCAGTTACAGCCATGGGCCACATAATTTCAGGAGTGAAGTCTGGCAGAGTGTGCGCCATTGGCACGACAGGAATCCCAATATCTCTACAAACGCTGCCAGGAACGTCAGGATTACCCTTGAACTTTCAACAGCATGTTAGGCCAATGCAGGTATGCCTAACAAATGCCCATCATTAATTAATACAGCAGGAGTAGTCAATATGTTGCCGTTATGTGAAAGCCCACTGAAGGACATACATAGATTGGTTATTAATGACAGTCAAGCTCTAACCACTTCTTATTTTTTCCCAATAACAGGGCCTCAGTCTTTCTCCAGTTGGTGGAATTTTCCCTTACCCCTATCTGGCCGCAGCATCTGCACTCTTGACCAAAGTACCGACCACAGAACATCGCAACCCAGTGCGCCCTCGTATCCGGTTTAAACCATACTCAATCCCCAATAGTAAACAAATGTCTTATGCTAGATAGAGATGTGAAATGTCACAGCACTGGATTTTGCCAATTGGCTTTTCCATTGGTCAGATGTCAAAAGTTACTCCTTGCCTATAGGTTCTGGTGCGTCCGCAGAAAAACTCTTATTCCCAGAACCCCTGTCCGACAAGGCTCGTGTGGATCAACTGCAATCTATTCAACAGTTGGACAGAGGTATAGATTCAGACACAGCCTTATCCTCTGAGGTTATAAATTTAATGAATATTTTTTAAACTAATGAATGAAAATGTAATTGTTTGATATAAAACCAAAAAGTGTTATAATGCGTAATGATCTACAGTTTCAGTTTGTGGAATGTGATTGTGTGTTGAAGTATAATTTAAATAAACTAACAATGTTTTACTCAGCTAACTGAAACAATTGTCACGACATATTATCGAAGCATGTTCGTAAATAATTAGTTTGGCTTAGAGAAAATAATAACCACAGTATTATTTTTCTTTAGACCAGATTATGGAAATGGAAAAACAATTGTCACTTCTGGTTTTGAACTGAACTTCAATTACATTGTAAAACATTAAAATTCTGTTTGAAAGGTTTTTACATTTTGTGATTGGAATTTAGATAAAGCTTATACCCTACTCTGTCCATTTAGGCAATTTATTTTGTTTACCCCGTGCGCTACTTTATTCTAAATGTATGTAGGCTATTGTTTTAAATAGTTTTTGTTATTAATGCATTTTTGTGCTTTTTATTTTTTATTTTAATAAATGATAGCATACAGTATATAGCTATTCTCCAATGGTCTTTCCATGGTCCTACATAGGCATATAGGTAAACTAAGTAGGCATAGACCAAAACAGCTTCAGCATTAGCCTAAAAATTAAGATACAGGCGATATCATTTGACATTAGCATACATCTCCGTTGGGCAATTTGAATTGTTAGCTTTATATAAAATTAGGAAACAAATGTAAATTACAATTATTTATGTTAGCTTTAGCATCTACCATCTGCCAAGACTCTTCGGGTGGGCTTTAACGTCCATCTGGGTGCGATCTAGCTATTAATCCGACCATTTTTAGGAACGCATAAATAATAATAATAATAAACTAATTATGACTCCAAGCTTTTGGGCAATATGAGCAATAGTGTATTGAAAGTATATGACACAATTATCATTCGCTTGTTGTGGGTGAGATATGAGCTTACTGAATACAGCCCGTAACACTAACAAATTAGTCCTTTTACCATCTTGTCTCATAAAAAACAAACGTCAAAACGAAGTCTGCTGAGCCACTGACTAGCCTACTTTGTTGAAGGTTAAATGTTTTTAAAAAGGGGGGGGGGAAACTGTATAGCCAATCTTTCATTGGAGGATAAGTCTCCCATTCGATGTACAGTATCATGGTCTCAGTCTGTTAAAACATTTCAACAATGGATTACATTATTATTAATACACACATGCCTACAAATTACATGAAATACCGTAAAGGAACATTACATTAATTCTTACTTCCCATTAATTTGTCCGGTCGGCTCGAATTTTACATACATTTTTGAATATTTTTTATATAGCCTATATGTTTTTACTGATCCCAAGAATAATACAGCCACAATATAACTAATTTCCGAAAATACACATTAATATTTTGTTCATAATATGCATTTGTTTCTAGTTAGATATTGTGAAATGTCGATGTTGATATTCTACTGTATTTTGTATGATTTATATGGATGTTTTCAACCTCTGGATGCATTTCTTAAAGTTTACTAGTCCTAAAACATGTATTTTTTTGTATTTAAAAAAGTGAGTTAGTGCACGTTAAAAACATTTTTTAATTCACATTAAAAAATGCATGTCCTATATTACTAGGCCTACTCTACATTTCAGAAGCAGTTTCCGTCCACTACTTGTCATTGTGCGCAGTGCCTATACGCATTGTCATCGTGCGTGGATTTATGAGTGCTCAAGCAAACGTTCATTTTGACAAATCACACACTGCGAAATGATCGCACGCATGGTTTAAGCACATACAGTGAGCTCCAAAATTACTGCCACCCCTGACTGGCAATGCACAAACAATACTTTAAAAACATACACAATACACTTATAGAGACAAATAAAAAAAAACAAGTGAGAAACACTGTACTTTATTAATGTAGGTTTTCTGTCAGTGAAGCCTGATAGTTTGACGCTCTAACGATTCTCCTCATCCTTTTCCACTTCCACAAATCCACCATACCACTTGATAGAGAATAAGGCCCGGTTCCCCAAAACGTTCTTATCGCTAAGTAGTTCTTAACCTATTCCTTAACCTCTCTCTTAACCTAATGGCACGGTTCCCGAAACGTTCGTACGCTAAGTATATCTTCTGTAAGTCATACTTTCGTAAGGTTGGTCTGGGCCCGGTTCCCCGATAACGTTCACTCTTAGCCCGCTAAGAAGACTCTAAAAGATATATCTTACAGAAGTTGTTTACGTTCGTAAGTGTGTTCCCCGAAGTCTCCCTTAGAATCTTCTTATCACGTCGCACTTAAGCTGCCTTTTAAGTGCGACGTTACAAGGCGCTGTCCCAAGGTAAGGTGCTGAATGTGTTGT
>JACXGM010005240.1:0-35622 GCA_016801145.1 Umbra pygmaea
GTTTCCGTCTACCCCTGTCGATCAATGTTCCTGTTATGTGTGCCTGTATCGCCCGTGTATCCCTGTTACGTTTCCTTGTAGTGTTTGCCCCACGTGGCAGTATTTGCTTTGACTGAGTCGGTATAAATAAATTACATTGTTATTGGATCTCCTTCGCGCCTGCCTCTCTCTTTATCCATGTCAGACGGCGTACGTGACACATGGTAAAGACTCTATAATACATTGCATGATTAATACATTTTTGGTACAAGTTATTCAAGCAAAAGGGCTAAGGTGTTTTTGTCAAGGGCTGTTAATACAGTTATTACGGTGTAGTTACACAACTTAATATAACATTTTACTTTGTTGTCATTTCAACTACTATTTTTGTCAATATACCACAAACAGATATGGAACCAGGGTATAAAGACTCCCTGTTCTTCAATTAACATACCGTTTAGCCATGTGGTCTTAAACTCAGTGCGTAGGGAAGTGGGAGATCTACGACTGACAACAGGCTCAGAACCCAGGAAGTTAATTGAGGTGGCTGAGTAAAGGTCATCACCTGAATGCATTGTGGGAAAAAGAGTGTTTGACTCAAACAAGCTATCAGACAAGGAATCTTCAACATGTATCTGGTCATTTGTCCTACCTTCAAGACTTTGTAATTCCAAACAACCAAAGCAACTTAAAGCTAACCACCCATATATATAAATTTTTTAAATGTTTCTATTTGTTAATGGAGACATAAATGTAATCAATTAACATAACTCACCAATCATGACGGAGGAGTATCTCTGGAATGGATCGAAGGGACATTTCCCTTTCCCATCCTCAGTTTTTTTTTCAAGTGTCAAATGTCCATCTTTAAACGACTACAAAGAGATAGACGTGCACTTTTTCATTTTATTCTACATTTGATAGCTGGATGTTATAACCACAACTGAATGGAATGGGTGTTGTTTCCTCTGACCCACCATGTAGTCACACCCTGGTTGGAAGGCGTTGGTCCCACACACATACATCCTCCCATCCTCCATACTGTGTAGTACCTTGATATAGTTCAGGCACGCTATCTGTAACACAGTTTCCACTCATTTACCTTTTTTCATAGAACGTACATACAGTTGACAGAACTGTGAGGAAGTAAATTAAACCCATCCCACTTCGCAATATTCTCATGGTCAGCATTTTGGGTGGATTGCAGGATCATTCAGTATTAGTGTGTACATAACCGGACATAAATGGATGCTATGAAACAAGTTCTCTGACTGCTGTGAACTGACCATATCCTTCCCTTTGTTCATGCAGTCCTCCTTCTGCTGAGGTGTCACCTTCCAACTCACCTGAAAAACAGGTGGAACATGAAGTCGAACATAGGAACTTTGTCAGAAACCATGTGGAATATGGGACTGTCTTTAACACAAGTTATTAGTGCAGGGGACAGAGGGTTCCTATAAAAAGGGGGTAACACTGTGTTCTTACAGAGGACTTCTTGATGGAGATGTCGTTGATGTCCAGGGCGTAGATGTGTTCTCCAGCTCCCAGCACCAGCAGCCCGAGGTCCTCTCTCAGAAGCATGGTGGAGTAGTTCCAGACTCCCTCCTCACGGAACAGACGAACATTCTTACCTAGCAGCAGAATCAGTCACATTTAATGACAGGGGAAGCGATATAGGATGACTGTTAGTGTTACGGAGTTACATTACTAGTTACTCTACGTATATGACACCTGCAGTTACAGCAGATCAGCATTGGATCAGTACTGGATTGCATGTAAAAAAATACAACTGTAATTCATCATGTGAATACCATATTAACGAAATCTTTGAGAAACTAGATTCATAGCTCATCTAATTACTCATAATGGCCAGCTTAATTTGCAGAAATACATCTTTCATCGCTGTGTTGTGGGCATAGAAATTAAATCTATAGAAGTGCCATTCCAATGCAAATGAATGTAGCTGAATGGTCAGAGCGGCAGCCATTTTTACGTGTACCTTTCCAGTGCAAAGATCTAGCGTATTAAACCGATTTGTGTGTTGTTACCGTGACAACTTATGACAGTCGCCATTTTTTTGTGTACTAATCGAATGACCACGCCAAACAGTTTAATAAGGCTTCTATAGATTTAATTTCTATGTTTGTGGGACACCAGCAAGACACTCCAAAAGCAAAGCCTAGAATTCAGCCTAGACACTAGCCTACAATAGACATTGACATCTCTTTTGTGCATGCACTAATGCTATAGACAAACTGCTATAATTGTGCATGTAATTGGGAACTGGTCCATCCAGTATGGATTTAAATACTCTTAAACTAAAGCTGACATTAGCCACTTTAACACCATATTATTAATCTATTTAAATACTGGAATACTGAGTCCAAGAAATAATTAACTGTCCAAATACTTCTGCAGTTCCATCTAACTAGTAATTATAATAGATTACATTTGTACCAGAGGTACAGAGTTGTTTGCTCTTATTACGTATAACACATTTTTAATGCAAATATATTAAAAGACACCTGTTTATAGTTGTAGCAGGACAGATGCACTTAAAGGCAAAATGAGCACTTACTATTATTAAAAAGTACAGTTCTACGTGGAACAGAGCGGAACCCATCCATAGAGCCAAAGGAAGGAGAATGCTGTGCCAGAACCAGTGGGAGGAAGCAAAACAAACGTAGCACCACCACAGAATACATGGCTCGTTCAAAGTCTGTGTAACGCTCTTACATCCTTTTCACAGTGTTGTTTATTTCAAAAGGCTCTTAGGCTGAAAATCGAGTCCAGTTTTGTGCATCACATCTACAGTAGACAGAAGCTGAGGGGAAATTCAAGACCCAGGATAAATGCCGGGCCTTCTCTGCCTTCGGGGGATGGATGGCGGTTTGATTGAGCCAGAGTCCAATGAAGGCTTCTGAAGCCTCTAAACGCCACGGTCGGCAGGGTGGCCATGGTCAGATGGATGGCATGCCGCTGGCCTGTGAGAGAGAGACAGGGGTGAGGGAGTGGATCTGTGGTAGGATGAATGTGGTTAGCGTGAGCCAACTGCTTTGGCCTGTATGTGTGAGACAGAGAGACAGACAGGATAAATATTTAGAATCAGAGGAATATAGAAACAATGGGATGGTGAGACAGAATGAGGAGAAAGCGAGAGTGAGGTATGGCTGAAGAGCGGAGTGAGTTATGGTCTGCGCAGCAGTAACTCTGTCCCGGCCATAGTAATGGTAATTTGAGGGCATGAAAGGCTTTCAGTGGGGTGCAGTAGTGCCAACACAACCAAACACAACCTCACAATATAAAAAAAGAGTTTATCACAGAATACCAAATCCAGGAAGTGCAGCGGTTGTTCACAATGTTCGTTATTCTATCTGTAATCCATACGCAGTTTGTTGGGACTGTTGTCTAAAAATGCCAAGAATTAACGCCAACCTTTTGCAGTACGTTTACTTTTTTAGTCATCAAGCAGACACTCATCCAGAGCAATATACACTCATTTTAAAACACTGAATGTAAACTACTAGTTTGCATTTTCTGCTGAACAGGAAAGTTCAAAGTAGGCTGGTCTGACGCACATATAGGACCTGCACAAGAGGTTGTACATTCCGGATTTGGTTTTCCTTCAAGGTGTGGGTGGCCAGCTGTTTCCTTAAGCACACTGATGTGTTGCAACATGTTGGGGAATGCAACTTTGCTGTTCTTGGGACGCAATGAGCCTCTCAATTAAAACCATAGACAGCAGCATGACGTTCTTGCACTTAAAGATAGTCTTGCAAAAAATAGTTTTTACCGAGGGCAAAGAGAAGCAATTGCATTTTTATAGCTCATCTAACACTATTGTTAACATAGTTAATATTTTATTATATACTATACATATTTTGCTATAAAGCAGAAGATATTATTGATTCCCTAATGTCATAAAAACATCGTTAAAAAAATCCCTGCATGCCTTTTCAGTAATCCAGCCCTGCTGCAGCTACACCAATGGAATTAATATGTACAGTTGTAATATAAATTATTCAACCCCCATTGCAAATCAGATTCATTGTCAGAATGTACAGATCTTCAGCTGTTTGCAATGAACAAATCAAACAAATGCAATTGAAATAGCTTAAAAAACAACAAATGCTTCACGTGGTTTCCCCAAATTCAGCTGCAAATGCAATTGATAGTGACTTTAGCAGTCTAAAAAACTTTCAACCCCTTCACGGCAAGAATCTTTAGTACTTAGTAGAGCACCCTTTTGCTATTATGACCTGCTGCAAACAAGATCCTTAGCCAGACACCAGCTTCTGGCAGCGTTCCTGAGGAATCTTTAGCCCATTCCTCATAAGCAATGGCCTCCAGTTCAGTAATATTCTTGGGTTTGTGTGCTGCAACCACCTTCTTCAAATCCCACCAGAGATTTTCTATGTGGTTCAAGTCAGGTGACTGTGATGGCCACTGTAGAATCTTCCAGGACTTCTTCTGTAACCAAGCCTTGGTAGACTTTGAGGTATGCTTGGGATCAATGACCTATAAGAAGGTCCAATGACGCCCAAGCGTCAACTTCCTTACAGATGGCATTATGTTTTCTCCAAGGATTTCCAACAGACCAGCGTCCGGTCCAGGACATATAACCTAAAGCTATCTCTATATAAACAGGGGAAAGGGCTTTCACCATCATGATACGACTGCACTATATTATTAGTTGGTTTTTATCAGTGCCTGCAGGATTCCTCCTCTGACGTACTGTCTCAGTAACTGGAAATAGGGATTTTATTCTATTATCTTGAATTTTGTCCAAAACTTATTTTTGTTTATATGTTGTACCACAAAAAAACATAATTCCGTTCCCTCCAATTCAGTGAGCGTGTGTACTGTCCCTTTGAATGCATTTGTCCTGAACATCATAACCAGGCACTTAAGGGTACAGCTATCTGAATCTAGTTTACTAATCCAGAGATCTACTTGTAATACTGGAGCCATCTTCAACAGGGAAATGTAAACAGTAAAACACTGCTTCTATTTGGTTTTAAATGTACCTGTTTCAAATTAAAAGTATAACATTTACATTTTCCATACATTTACGAATCCTAAATGGTGCATATTCCAACACTAGATATCATTTACAAGGTAGCAGTTTATATTGTTTTTCTTTTTACATGGAAGCATTTACGTTTAGTAATTTACCACATTGATAAATGTGTGAGCACTGACAAAAGCTATTCCTGTTAGTTTTACTTATTGCCTTGGTGTTTCGAAACACATGCAGTGGCTTCTAATTTGTAAAAAAGAAAAAAACACGAATAGAAAAATAATTCTTAAACAAAAAATAGCATACCTGTAGAAGGGAAAGTTGATCTCTGTTTACCCTGTGAAATGTGGCTCTGAAAGCACAACATCAACCCACAGCCAACTGAGCTCAATGCCTTCCAGAAAGAGGCAGTGGATAAACGGTTGTCCCTGCTTTCCTTTGTCTCTGTCGGATCCGGTGAAAGGGGCTGTTATTGACGGCCGTACTGTTGGGCAAAGTTCCTGCGGTGAGGGAGCTGAATAGATAATGCAGCTGGCCGTGACCGGTAAGAGATGAGAGTAGTAGTAAAGGAGGGACGAGTCCTGACAGGACTGGAAGATAATGAGGTAAGGACTATAATGGCACACTCCCTTTAAGTGTGTGGAAGGGGACAGTGCCTGACAACCATACCAGTATCCACCATAGTGCTCTATGTCAAGTATTGGCAGTGGGGTTGGCAAACTATTTGCTTGGTCAGAAACATAGCAAATAATTGGAATGCATCATATATCACTGATTCTAAACTTTTAGCCAAGCCTAACAAAAATATTAATACAAAAATTACAGTTAGTGTTCATATGAGGAATTTATTATATTTAAAATAAGTCATTATTAGGTCCTACTCTATGGATTTTACATGACTGGACATAAATATATTCATATGTTGGTGACAAACACCATGAGGTCAAAAGTATGTGGACAGCCCTATTTATGGTAGAAGAGGGATAATGACATGGGGCGGGTTTTCAGGGCCCGAGTAGGACACGTTTTCAGCCTGGGGTTTTTATTGTGCCCCAGCCCATTTTGTGATGTGGGTAAATAGTAACTGCAAATAATGTACCCCCTTTACATGTGTTTTTTCCTACTGTTCAAGTTTAATTGATTTATTTAGAGAGACAACATAAATGTATATGCTATTACTATTTAACAAATCCTCAGTAACTACGGTTAATACAGAAACATTGACCAAATAAGCTAAATGTTAAGTTTAAAGAATTAGGTTGTATAGTGCCCATTTCAAAATACCTTTTTCTTTAGTTCTGTGTATTATTTGTAGTTCATTTTTTAATTATTATTCTTACAATCGCTAGGACCCATTTCTCAATATTTAGGTCTCTTTTTCAAAACTCTACACACAGTTCTCATAACCAACCTTCAGTGTTGCACAGCATTTAATTTTACATCCAAAATGCACTAAAACTACCAAAACAATTAATACGTCTCAATCAACTCATTTTTCCATAACAATAGCAATGGTGTAAGTGAGGGCTTACCATATGTGTTTGCCTTTCACTGCACTACATTCATTCTCTTATTAAATTAATAAAATTAGCTACTATGACAGTTAGTCTTGTGGAAAGCCTTCCCAGAAGAGTGACGGCTGTTGTAGCCACAAATGAGGGGCCAACTCCATATTTACATATATTTTTTTGTGATTTTAGAACCATTGATGCCCATGGTTTTGGAATGGCATGTCTGAAAATCAAAATGCAGGCTATTTGATGTGACCATTATGCCACATATCTCCTTAAAAGTCATCAGATCGATTGCATGGAGGGCCAACTGTTCATTGGTTATTGTTTTTTTCAATTTCAAATGGTGTTCAGTTAAGATCAAGAAAATGAGGTGAGCGGAATCCTAACCAATTTATTAGTACAAAACTGATTCCACAGCCCTCAATGGAATCAGTTTGAGACGGGTGGATTAGATAGCCCTAAGCTAGCACAATAAACTCACTAATCAATGACTTGATGAATAGTCTGCAAGTTGCATTGGGGCTGATAGCACAGGGCTACAGCTAAACTGTGGATCATCTGGCCCCCCAGGAAAGGTTTGATAACAAATGGTAATGACACCAAACTAAACAGTTGGATGATGTTCTTTCCTGGAGGTGATTTTCGACTGTTTGTGTTGACATTTCTTAATTTGTGGAATTTTCATAATATGTCCAGCTGGCTGGTGTAAGCTTATATGGCAAGTGGAAAACGCTGGATGTGAATGTCCTTCTGGCATGGCTACAGTTGTAGTGAAATGTTTGCATACACTTGTAAAGAATGTATGTTATGGTAGTTTGTGTGTCCAATAATCACTAAAACTCTTATTGTTCTGTGATGGAATTGTTGGAGCACATACTTCTGTCACAAACATTAATTAATGTGCACTGAATGATTTATCTCAACTGTTTTGCATTTCTTTCACATCTACTAAGGTCAGATTTGCTGTGTTCACTCTGAAGGAATCACTGTATATGGCTATGTACTTGTAATGACATTTTGAACATGTTAAGAGGATAAAAGCACGTTTTAAAACTTGCCCCGTTTTAGCGTAACAGGCGTAAACTAGAGCAGGAGGATAACACGGTGTAGGCAACACAGATTGTTTGTCTCGCTACTGACAGCACTCCAAATTTCCTAACAACACACCTACCTGTTGAAATCGCCCGGAATACTTTAAAAAAGCTTGTAATAGTTCAATTGAATGGTGAACAATTTCTCATTACCCGGTAGGGGGTCAGGCACTCTTGGGCATTACTGACTCAAATGAACAAAATCAGTCTAAAGATTCATTATTTTTATTGAATAACTTCCCATCACTAATACTGAGCAATAGAAAGCACTTGATTGCAGTAATTGTCTGCAAAGTCTGTGCAACGAAATATAAGGTTACAGTCACAGTATTTTAATTTGTGCCATTTTAATTTATTTTAATTAAAGTATGTTACATAAATCAAAAGCCAAGTTTCTGTTCTATTGAATGTGAAATAAAGAAAGGTGGATGCCAAATACCTTTGTACATTTCTGCTCAATTCAGATAAAATTTAGATTTCTTTTAAAAAAGTGAAAGTGTACCAATTCTTTTGTCCACGTCTGTATGTATATCTATATTCGAGTGAAATTCATAGATTAGTTATTTTTTATATATATAAAATTAAATTTCTTTCAACTAGATTCTGTCTCTCTACACACCTTCAATTATGAGAAAACTCTGTAAACATCACAGTCTGAAGGAAGTAGACATTCACACTAGAATCCATTAATTATTTTTAACCGGGGTTGTTTTAGTTTATATATGAGGCATTTCTTACCTTATTCAAAAGACAACCATCCACCAAAATGCTCATGGAATAAAATAGCTAACACTTCCTCATACCTGTGTAATCAGCAACAGAAAAACAAGCTAGTTAAAGTTAGATTTATATTGGATCATTGGATAACTCGGGATTTACCTAATCATCGTCTTGGTAATGCATGGATTAACTATTGACAACAGACTACTGATATCCAGTATAAATCTAACTTTCTGACATTAGTTTAACAACTTCAAGATCTAATGGGGTTTAAGTCCGCCTGGCCTAATGTTGACATTTTGGCCACTGGAAAAGTCATACTTTTACATACAGTGCAGTGCCTTACGATTTGAATTCAGGAGGCTTTTGACTACAACATGATTCAATGAAATCCAACATTCAGAGACATTGTATTTCATTTATTTTTCCACCCAAGAAATAATAAAATGTATGTTTGTTTTTTGGTTTATTATGGGTAAATGCATGTAAACCATGAAGTATAAGGTGGGAAAACCCATATTTGCATGCCTCCAGGGCTCCTGAACCAGCGTAACAATGTTTGGGGATATACAAACAGGTATCAAAATGTTGTGCATATTTTTCACTATTTTCCAATTAAAACCCAGCTATACTTCTCTTCCAAAAACTGTTTGTTCTGTGCAGGATTATTTGTTACTGTCTTTATCAATAAAATATTTTGTATGTTCTCACAAATCAACTACTGTTGATGCTAGTATAGACAAAAACAATCTACATATTCCTCTAGTCCAGTTCATTAATCACAATTGCATAAACTGTGAGGTTAGTCGGTGTATTTGCCTTTAAGCCTGCAGTTTACTAGATGTTGCTGACCTGGCGCGTGCCGAAGTCACATAATGGGAGCGCCTTAACTATTTATACTTGTGCTGGTGATCGCGATACTAGTTTCAGTCTTCTCCTGAACAGGGGTGTCGCAACTGAGGAGAGGCTACCGACTTTGATATTTCTATGGACTAGAAGAAGAAGAAAAAGGTAAATGACGGCAGAACTGGCAGCAGCATTGACATTAATGTCAACAGTGGTTAAGATTATCTTAACTGTGTTGTTATGAACCATTTACAGATTTATTATGAAACATTAACTGTGTTATTATGAATCATTTACTGTGTCCTCAAACTCGTCCATACTTCCGGTTTCCGTTTTGTTGCGCACCACTGAAAAAAGAGTGGTGCGCACCCTTGGCTCACGCGCCAGTTTGGGAACATCTAGTATACTGCAGGCTTTACACTGCAGCCACTGTTGGTTTTATGCCTAGACCATATATAGTACTGGACGTAACGTGTGCCGACACCCATTGGTTTGTGAAGATCTGATTTGAGTCATCAAGTTTGCCGTTACGAGTGCAGCCATCCTGGTCTTGGATGTGACGATTTTAGACGAGAGGCGGTATCTGACTGTGACTTTAGCTGAGAGTTGGCAACGCTGCTTACGCTTTACGATACGTTACACACTTTCACTGGCACAGTCAATGTCAATCACGTCATAGCCACTCCCTAAAACACCCTGTGCTTTATCAACGATTTTAAAATCGACAAGACCATAATTTAAAAAATGAACATCATTCTGTATTGCAGAAGACTTTAAACTAGCGATTGAGGTCTTAAACTCATTATGAAAATGTTTACTGAGGTAATAAATCAATTGAGAAGTGACTGACTTTCTCATAGACATCTACAGAAACCGACCACTTTTGCAACCACACGTGTCACCCCCATCTGGATTTCAAATAGAATGCAGGTTTAAGGCACTTCCACATTTGCTTCACTTTGCCAAACTGGATGCTAGCCCTGTGGTTTTATGCAGGGTTACGGTGGATTCTGGGCATGGCTTGTTGGGGGACCCAAGAAGCAGAATAATCATTTTAAAGTTTGATTCTGGCAAGTCCAGTTCCATTCTACATTTAATTCCAGTGAAATGTCATTAATTATAAACTAGGATAAAAGTATTGACAGAGAATAGGCCTTGTTTTTAGATGGATAGTAGTATCCTTATAATAGAGTGACTAAATATTCTCGTTTTCTGGGGACAGGCCACCAAACCGGGGCTGGAGCTGTCCCCGGAAATGTCCCCATTTTTAACTGTGCATGGCAAGAAAGACGGCAGCAGACCCTATTGTTAGCCATCTTAATGGCGTTGTGCTTGTTTTGGCCATCAGAGGGGGCTGCTCACTATAGCAGCTTGTTTCACTTTTCTTCTACTACTTGCTCGTGCTAGTTAGACTGAGAAAACTGATGTGAAAAACCAATGACAGTATACAGAATGGACCGAGTTACACCATTCATTTCTACAGAGAATAAGTGAAGCCAATTAGAAGCACTTTTCCGGTGGTAACCGAGCATACTGTGCCGTGAGCAACGTCTCTGAAAGTAGTAATTCTTCTCGTAGCCGTGGCAAGAGAAATCTTTAATCTCAAACCTCCATATAAACCACCTGGGGCAGTGGTTCCCAAACATTTTTGGTTAGTGTACCACCAGGGGTCCTAGCACACATGGTTGGGAAACACTACCCAGGCAAAAGTGGTTTGTTCAACTACTTTTTCACCCACATGCAACTCAACAAATATTTTAACGAAAGATGCATTCAGAAGCCCTCACCAGAACCTAAAATAGAGAATACTGCTGTACAGTTTGCATTTGCATTGCCAGATAAGCTACATTTACTTGGCATATTTATTTGGTAGGTTGTCACCGTACCACTCCAAATGTAAAACTGACACTTACAAATATGCAATAACAATCAAATAAGTACTTGGTTATGTGTTTTCATCTATGCTTATCATTCAATATCACAATCACTGCTGTCAGTCCCATAGAAGAATATGAGAGTGCGACGTGTTTTTGGAACTATACAGGCTTACATGAACCACGTGATGCAACTCTTCTCTCTCTATGGCTTTGGTACGGAGCCCCCCTTGGCCCACTTAGTCAAAAAAATGAATTCTAATTAACTCGTGGCCTCAAGATAGTAACTCGTGGCCTCAAGATACTATCTTGTGGCCTCAAGTTAGTAACTTGTGGCCTCAAATTAGTAACTTGTGGCCTCAAGTTAGTAACTCGTGGCCTCAAGATAATAACTTGTGGCCTCAAGATACTAACTCTTGGCCTCAAGATAGTATATTGTGGCCTCAAGATACTAACTCGTGGCCTCAAGATACTAACTCGTGGCCTCAAGATACTAACTCGTGGCCTCAAGATAGTATCTCGTGGCCTCAAGTTAGTAACTCGTGGCCTCAAGATACTAACTCGTGGCCTCAAGATACTAATTTGTGGCCTCAAGATACTAACTCGTGGCCTCAAGATAGTATTTTGTGGCCTCAAGAAAGTATCTTGTGGACTCAAGATGTGTGTATTAGTATTGTAATAGTGTATAATGATCTGTATTAGTGTGGTAATATTATGTATTAGTATTGAAATAGTGTGTAGAAGTGTTATAACAGTGTGTAATAGTATTGTGGTGGTTTTTAATAGTAATGTAATAGTGTATATATTTATTGTAATAGTCAATAATAGTATTGTAATAGTGTGTATAATAGTATTGTAATAGTGTGTATTAGTATTGTAATAGTGTGTATCAGTGTTGTAATCGTGTATAATAGTCTGTACTAGTGATGTAATAGTGTGTAGTAGTATTAAAATAGTGTGTACTAGTATTGTAATAGTGTGTATTAATGTTGAATTAGTGTGTATTAGTATTTTAATAGTGTGTAATAGTATGTATTAGTGTTGTAATAGTGTGTATTAGTATTGTATTAGTGTGCATTATTTTATTTTTTGTAATAGTGTGTAATAGTGTGTAGTATTATTGTAATAGTACGGGAAAGTGTGAATTAGTATTGTAGTAGTGTTTATGAGTATTTATTAGTGTGTAATATTGTGTATAAAAGTGTTGTAATAGTATGTATTAGTATTGTAATATTGTGTATTTGTATTGTAATAGTGTGTGTTAGAATTGTAATAGTGTATAATAGTGTTTATTAGTATTGTAAAAGTTTGTAATAGTGTATAATAGTGTGTATTAGTGTTGTAGTAGTGTGTATTAGTAATGTAATAGTGTATATTATTATTCTAATAGTGTATATTGGTATTGTAGTATTGTTGTATTGGTATTGTAATAGTGTGTATTAGTGTTGTAATAGTGTGTTATAGTGTGTAACTGTGTTGTAATAGTGTATATTAGTGTTGTAATATATATTTTAATATTGTACTAGTGTATTAGTATTGTAGTGTGTATTAGTATTGTAATAGTGTATAATAGTTTGTATTAGTGGTGTAATAGTGTGTATTAGTATTGTAATAATGTGTGTTAGTATTGTAATAGTCTATAACAGTGTTGTAATAGTGTGTAATAGTTTGTATTTGTGTTGTGATAGTTTGTGTTGTAATAGAGTGTAATGGTGTGTAATAGTGTTGTAATAGTATGTATAATTTTTGTAACAGTTTGTAATAGTGTTTATTAGTATTGTAATAGTGTGTATTAGTATTGTAATAGTGTGTAATAGTGTATATTAGTATTGTGATATTGTGTAATAGTGTTTATAGTATTGTAAAAGTGTGTATTAGTATTGTAATAGTGTATAATAGTTTGTATTAGTGTTGTAATAGTGTGTATTATTATTGTAATAGTGTGTGAGTATTGTAAAAGTGTGTAACAGTGTATATTAGTATTGTAGTAGTGTTGTATTAGTATTTTAATAGTGTGTATTAGTGTTGTAATAGTGTGTAATAGTCTGTATTAGTGTTGTAATAGTGTGTATTAGTCTGTATTAGTGTTGTAATAGTGTGTATTAGTATTTTAATACTGTGTAATACTGCGTATTAGTATTTTAATAGTGTGTAATCATCTATATAAGTATTGTAATAGTGTGTAGTAATATGTATTAGCTTTGTATTAGTGTGTATTAGTATTGTAATTGTGTGTATTAGTATTGTAATAGTGTGTATTAGTATTGTAATAGTGTGTATTAGTATTTTAATACGGTCTATTAGTACTGTAATACTGTGTATTAGTATTGTAGTAGTTTGCAATTGTGTGTATTAGTTTTGTAATAGTGCCTTTTTATATTGTAATAGTGTGTAATAATGTGTATTAGCTTTGTATTAGTGTGTATTAGTATTGTAATTGTGTGTATTAGTATTGTAATAGTGTGTATTAGTATTGTAATAGTGTGTATTAGTATTTTAATACGGTCTATTAGTACTGTAATACTGTGTATTAGTATTGTAGTAGTGTGTAATAGTATGTATTAGTTTTGGAATTGTGTTTAATAGTGTGCATTATTATAGAAATTGTACATACAAGTGTGTATTATTATTGTATTACTGTGTATTAGTACTGTAATACTGTGTATTAGTATTTTAGTAGTGTATAATAATGTGTATTATTATTGAAATAGTACATACAAGTGTGTATTTGTATTGTAATCATGTGTTTTTGTATTTAAATAATGTGTAATAGTGTATATTAATATTGTAATAGTGTCTAATATTGTGTATTAGTACTGTAATCGTGTGTAATTTTATTGTATTAGTGTTTCTTAGTATTGTTATAGTGTGTAATAGTATGTTTTAGTATTGTAACAGTGTGTAACAATATGTATTAGAAATGTAAAAGTAGAATATATTGTGTATTAGTATTGTAATATTGTTTATTAGTATTGTTATACAGTGTGTTTATTAGTATTGTAATAGAGTGTATTAGTATTGTTGTAGTGTGTATTAGTATTGTAATACTGTGTAATAGTGTGTATTTGTATTGTAATAGTAACCAAACACTCCACCCGGTTCTCCACCCACTCCAGCCAGTTACTACACCAGCTTCACTCATTTACTCCGCCCACTCCAAACAAACACCCCACATAGTTATTAAGCCCACTCCAACCACTTACTCCGCCAACTCCACTCATTTACTCCTCCCACTCCAACCCCACCACCTAGTTTATCCGCCCACTCCAGCTGGAAACTACGGCTGGCCGCAAGAACACTTCACATTTTTTTCATGATTACAGTGATGGGTGCTGATTTTGCCGAAACTATGTCAATCTATTCAGGGGGCACTGGAAGAGATTTATATTTAGGATGTTTAAAAAGAAGTCTTAGATCTGAGTTCAACTCATGATAAATATGGGAAAAAACAAAAGTGTTGCGTTTACATTTTTGTTCAGTGTATGTCACATCACAAGCTATCACATTCTCTAGTTTATCCTCGATTTTCTTTGTTGATCAGTTTTGTGGACCAAAGTTAACTTTTATTGATGGAAAAAACATTAATTGTACAAAATGCCAGATGGTAAAACAATACCTGTGATAGGTCAGCTCCCAATTATCATTGCTGGGAACAACAACAACCAGATTGAACAAGAAGAGAAAAAGATGGGAACACATTGGTCAATGTATGTAGGCAGGCATGTATAGTTCTGTTAAAAGCAGAGGGCCAACAAATCATGTTCACATTATTATCCTCTGTCACAGTTTCCATCATTCAGAAAGTATCTGACCAAACTTCTTTGCACACTGTGCTCACATTGCGAACAGTTTCCCGTTTCCAATAGTCTTTACCCTTGATATGATTTAGCACTCGCATTGGAGGCAGTGTAAATATAACTTAATAGAAGCTGGTAGGCAATGGTGCCGACTCAAGGAAAAGGCTATTAACCAGTTCTGTTGGGAGAACAAAAAACAAACTCTACAAAGTCATCATGTTTCATGCAAAACATTTAATAGTCTAGGTCATATTATAAATAACATTGATACACTTCTTAAACAACAATGACCAATAAAAAAGAGAAATGTACATAACAATAGGGCTACAATATAGTTCCAGAGTCCACTAGGGGGAGCCGTATTATTAAACACATCTATGTCCACAGGTTTAAATTCCACTGGATTGTGCTTGTGTGTAACCCCAATTCCAAAGAAGTGAGGCAAATGCAATCAATAGTGTATAGTAAACGTACATTAAAATGATGTCCTTTCTCAATTTACATTGTTTTGCCACAACAGGGGACGGAGAACCAATAGAGTAAAAAGTGCTCTAGCACCAGTAGATCATAGCATCACACAGTAGCGCGCACACACACACGCACGCACAAACGCACGCACAAACGCACGCACACACGCACGCACGCACACACGCACGCACGCACACACGCACGCACGCACACGATTTGCAGGAGATTTAGCACCAGCACACACAATAAAAGGTTTAATCAACTGGAGTCATAGTACAACATTATCATAGTACCATACCATTGTACAGTAGCACCAATAAAAAAACTACACTGGCAAACTAGATGCAGGAAAACTAGAGCTGTTAACTCATCCTGAAATCTGTTGGCATAGTCTAAATGATATAGTGGCTCAAATACATAAAATAATAATATGCATTGTTTCTGTTTTTCACGGCACTAATAATTTGGTTGAATCACAATTTGGCAGTCAGTGTTTAAACTTGTAAACAGAACACAACCAAAGAAAACTATCAGAAGGGGTTTAGCTTCGGTTTTGAATTCTCTGTTGCACTGTTTTAAGGCAGGATACAGCAATTCACAAATGATATGAACACAGAAGTAAATGACCAAATGATGTGAGAATCGTGTCAGAGATGAATCTCCAGTCGTCAATAAACAAGGAGCTGGAAGAAGGCATGTGTGTACATCGTTTCAGCCCAACTATAAGACTACTCAATTGATCCAGACCTGAATTACTGGATTCAGGTGCGTTAGTATTGGGGTTCTACAACAGCCTGCAGTCACCCAGAAGCTCTGCAGGACCAGGGCTTGACAATACTGCTCCAGTGTCTCTGTTTATTGTGAATCTCCTTACAGGTTCGTGACTGGTGTGTCTCCAGATTGGCTTCTCTGGTACGTGGTGTATCTTCAGACTCCAATGTGTTGTCAGTTACATCAGCAGCAGGTCCCCAGACATTGGCTCAATCATAACAACAGGAAGGAATAACAGTGTTTGTGTGCTTATCAAATGCGTAACCCCACAGCGTCTCCACCTTCTTGTAAATGGTCAAGTTCAGAGGCTGCAGAACACAGCTCATGTGGACAAGGTGCATTACCTGAACACTCCTAGCGGAGCACCCTGCATTCTGTAGTCCACCAATCAGAAGGCACATGAAAAGGAGAGAGCTGTTGCTGCTGGAAAAGTTGACGATTCGTTGGTTGAGGATTTACAGGAAGTCACTCCTGACTGGTCCGTCTCTTCTCCAGTGTCATTTTGAGCTCCTCTGTGAGACCTGGGGATGGGGAGAAAGCGCCTGGTCAAGTCTCTATAGGCCAAGCATGATTGAAGGTGTTGGCACTGGCCAAGACACTCACTGTGGGTCAGCATAGGTGACGGGGAGAGAATGAGTCTTCTCATTGGGCTGCTGGGTGACGACGGTACAGATGACGTCACAGCCGACAGGATACGGCGGTCAGGAGCGGGAGACCTGGGTAAGGGTTTCCATCGCTCTACACCTAACGAATAGAGCCATTAGTGAGTGTGTGTAACTAGGGCTGGAACGGTACACAGAAGTCACGGTTCGGTTCATACATCACGGTTCAGTACAAGTTCGGTACAATGAGGGAAAAGCTAAACAAAAATGCAGAACGCAATTTTTTTATTGTGCATGTCTCAAACTGTACCATCTAGTGTCATACAGTTTCTCCCCTGAGCTAGCACATCTGGGTGATTGCGTCAGATATCCGTTAGCATGTTAGATGTATTTCCACTCACATACCCAACAGCTGCTGAACAACGCTGACACACAGTCCTCATCTTATCCACCACTCTATCGCCTGTACTACTGTAACCAATATATAAAATCTATGACTATAACTGACTGTGAAACAGAAGTTTTCCCAAACTTGCGATCGTAGAGGTCGGCGGGTCCTCTAACTCTTGTGGGTCGCCACCAATACTCGTCCTTAGTGCTGACTCACTCACCGGACCGTTGATTGGACAAAAAACTGCATACGTAGGTGGAGCTTGGCTACTTAGCGTCAGAGCTAAGGCGGGGCTACAGATTAGGTGTCCATAAACAACTTGCATATCTAACGGTAGTTCGGCATTACATTAATTAATTTGCACGTGAGTTTCATTTATTTTTATACCGTGTATTCTCTGTTTAAATTCATGCACTGAACCATGACGCCCGTACTATTTCGGTTCAGTATGAATACATGTACTGTTCCACCCCTATGTGTAACTGTGTGTGTGCCTGTGTGTGTATGTGTGTGTGGTGTAGGATGTCTGGGCACCTTGTTTGGGGGGTAGGGCAGGGGCTTTGGGCAGTGGGCTGGAAGGTGCACAGTGGAGCATCCTCTCTCCATTCTCATCATTTGACGAAACATAAGCTAAAGACAACAAATAAACCCAAATATTAATCAACTACATAAACACTGGACACCACATCTCCATAGGTTTCAAGCAACACGTAGGCTTGCACCGGTAAAAGCGACTGAGGATTAAATGTGTGGTCTCACTGATGTTCTCTTCATAAGGTTCCTCCAGGAGAAAGGGCTGTAGGGTCCCTGCTGTCTTCTCAACCAGAGCGTCGATGACATCGTGAAGTGTTTCACAAGGAATCTAGAGAGGGACACAGATGTCATGGGATAGGAGTGGGAAGGATTTGTTTATATGGATGTTGGTCCCGTGTTTTAGTCTGTTGAACTTACTGGGTTCTCGACATCGATCACATATCCTCCCTCCTCTCTCTGCGTCACGCGGTAGTGTCTGAACACTGAACTGAACACAGAGATGGACAGCAATTCATGGATCAATTTAATTGTGCATATCATGCTGATCCATGTGTGTTTATCTAAGCTGTTTTCTTTTCACCTTTTTTTAACCAGGTAAATCGATTGAGAACACGTTCTCATTTGCAATCACGACCTGGCCAAAACAAGGCGTAAGCGACATGAAGTTACACATAGAGTATACATACACATAAACAGTATTCAGTTTAGTTAAAAACTGTACATTCAGTGCAAATACTGTATGGTCAAAAAATCATGACGGAGGTTATATGGAATGTAAACTGGCATTACAAGAGAAATAAATACTTGGAGAGGTAACGTAATGAACCTGGCTGAAAATGAAGTGTGTAAATTATACAAAGATAGCTGTGCAGTTGAATATCTGCAAGATACATTAATGCTTTGTTGAGTGCGCAATGGCATAAACAGGCAAAGACAGGGGGTAGAGTCAGCATGTGCAGTGGTCAGTCAATAAATTTGAAAGTAGTGCCTTAAAAGTAATGATGGGTATTGTAGACTCTAGTTTCAGGGATTTTTGTAAATTGTTCCAGTCATTAGCAGAGGAGAATTGGAAGGAAAAGCGGCCGAATGAGGTGCGGGCTTTTGTAGCGACCAGGGAGATATACCTGCTCCAGTGCAGGTTGAGAGTGGGCGATGCAATGGATATTAAGGAGCTTAAATAAGGTGGTGTTTTGTCTAGCAAGGACTTGTAGATAAGATGGTACCAGTGAATTAGGCGCTGAGCGTGTAACAAGGGCCATCCAGTAAAGGTTGCAGTGGTGGGTGTTGTATGGGGCATTGGTACCAAAACGGATGGCACTGCGGTATACTACATCCAATATTGTCTTTGGTCAATGGTTGTTATGATGTCATTTAGAACCTTAAGTGTTGCTGAGGTGCACCCACAACTGGCTCTAAAGCCAGATTGCATTTGATATCAGAGGCTGTGGTGAGACTCAAAATGGTCTATTATCTGTTAATTGACTTGAGTTTCAAAGACTTTAGAGAGGCATGGCAGGATAGAGATAAGTCTGTAGCATGTGGAGCATTACCCGTTAAGATCTTGGCGGGTGGTGACAGCCAATGAGGATCCATCTCTGCCAGGCCTCAGCAGCATGTTACCACAGTCTGGATGTCTCTCTAACAGAACCTCAGCCTCGTTCCTGGATACCGGCCGGAAACACCTGGACAAACAAACATGTTTATTTTCTATCCCAGAAATCGAGATTCCCTATCCTTACACCGTAACCTACATAACCTTTATTCATACTTAACCCTACTGTCTAGCCCCAACCTGTAATGCCTAAACCTATATCCAATGTAAATTGTAACATTTTGCACCTTTTCATAAATTTTCCTAAACTGAAAGTAATATTCTGGCCCCCACATACACCTGGATCTCACACAATACATTACAACATTGTAACTTTCTGCCTAAAATAAGGTTGGAGGTGTTTCCCATTGTTTTTGGTGTGGGTGGGACTTACGATGGGATCTCCCCCAGTAGAGGGACGGATAGTGGGGAGGGGGGCGCTCGTGTGGGGGTGCGTGCTGCTCTCCGTCGGCTCCTCTCTCTGTCCACCACCTCCCTCAGCATCTGCACCTGACCTGGCAGCAGTGTCAGACAGCTAGGCACGCTCAGCTGTAACAGCCAATTACAGAGCATGTTACTGACAGGTCAGCAAGTATCCACCAAGCAAACACACTGATGTAGGGCAGTGGTTTTCAAATGTATCAGGGAAATTAATGAAGTACACAAGCATACAAGAACATTTCTAGCAATTATAAACATTTTTGTATGGAGCAGATGTATTTGGGTTTTCTGTAGATTAATATTCTGTAACTTCACATTTCGACACGAGGCCATGGGGGCGGCATTATGTAATTATTTTGAATATTTTGAATACCCATATGATCCACTACAGTTTGAGATGGTCTGATATAGCATTTGGATAGTATTTACAGCGCTTCACTTTTTCCACATTTGTTATGTTACACCTTTATTATGAAATTGATTAAAATTATTATTTCCCTCAATTCTACAAACAATACCGCATAATGAAAATGTGAGAGAAGTGCTTTTGAAATCTTACCAAATTTATTAAAAATAAAAGCACATGTACATACGTATTCACAGCTTCTGCTCAATACTTTGTTGAAGCACCTTTGGCAGCAATTACCCTCAGGACTTTTTGAGTTCGATGCTACAAGCTTAGAACACCTATTTTTGGGCAGTTTCTCCCATTCTTCTTTGCAGGACTTCTCAAGCACCATCAGAATTTCAGATCTCTCCAGAGATGTTCAATTGGGTTCACATCTGGGCTCTGGCTGGGCCCCTCAAGGACATTCACGGAATTGTACTGCAGCCACTCCTTTGTTATCTTGGCTGTGTGCTTAGGGTTGTTGTCCTGTTGGAAGACAAACCGTCGCCCCAGTCTGAGGCCCAAAGCACTCTGGAGCAGGATTTCAGCAAGGATGCCTCTGTACATTGCTACATTCATCTTTCCCTCAACCCTGAATATTCCCCTAGTTCCTGCCGCTGAAAAACATGCCCACAGCATGATGCTGCCACCACTATGCTTCACTGTAGGGGGAATATTGGCCAGGTGATGAGCAGTGCCTGGTTTCCTCCAGACATGACACTTGCCATTCAGGCCATAATGGTCAATCTTTGTTTCATCAAACCGGAGAATTTTGTTTCTCAGGGACTGAGTCCTTCGGGTGCCTTTTGGAAAACTCTAGGTGGGCTCTAATGCCTTTTACTGAGGAGTGGCTTCTGTCTGGCTTCTGTCTACAATACAGGCCTGATTGGTGGAGTGCTACAGAGATGGTTGTCTGTGTTGTTCTGGAAGGTCCTCCTCTCCACAGAGAAATGCTGGAGCTCTGTCAGAGTGACCATCAGGTTCTTGGTCACCTCCCAGACTAAGGCCCTTCTCCCCCGATCTCTCAGTTCGGCCGGGTAGAGAGTTCTAGGAAGAGTCCTGATGGTTCCAAAATTGTGCTTTGTGCTCATTGGGACCTTCAATGCTGCAGATATTTTCTGTACCCTTCCCCAGATCTGTGCCTCAATACAATCCTGTCTCAGAGGTCTTCAGACAATTCCTTGGACTTCATGGCTTGGTTTGTGCTCTGACATGCACTGTTAACTGTGGGACCTTATATAGACAGGTGTGTGACTTTCCAAATCATGTCCAATTAACTGAATTTACCACAGGTGGACTCCAATTAGGTTTTGGAAACATCTCAAGGATGATCAGTGGAAACAGGATGCACCTGAGCTCAATTTTGAGTGTCATGGCAAAGGCTCTGAATACTTGTGTGCTTTTCTTGTTTTTTATTTTTAAGAAATTTGCTAAGATATTAAAAAAACTTCTTTCACATTGTCGTTATGAGGTATTGTTTGTAGAATCCATTTCGGAATAAGGGTGTAACATAAAATGTGGAAAAAGTGAAGCACTGTGAATACTTTCCGGATGCACTATCAGGTGTCAGAAACTCACATCCACAACGGAGTAGAGAAATCCCTTCCACAGTTCGCGAGCTTCCAGATTGGCAACCTGGATTAAGTGGTGAAAAGAGAAGAGGTTGATCTTTGATGGATGTGAGTGCATGATGTATGCATGTGGGCACATGGCATGAATGTGTCATCCCCTGGTGCACCACTCGATCTACCCCACCCCCCCACCCCCTAGTCTTAGAAAGATTACCATGACAATGGAAAACCGGAAATCATTTTGTTCGATGAAATGACTGGATCAGACACTTGAAGCCAATTGGGTGCGCGCTGAGAGGTCTCCAACAAATGCTCAGAGACTGCGAGCTTACAATGAAACGCTACACGGACTTCTGTGTAACGATTCAGTGTACGCTGGCGGCATTTCCAAGTTAACCTGCACTGGCCAGATACGTCAACACACTCCTCCGCTAGAGGATAGAATACTGTGTATGAGAGACCGCAAGAAACTGTTTACCCAAACCAGACTGGAGTTCACTAGTGCTACACGACCCTGACAGATTCCCTGTGCCTGAGGAAAACACTAGAAGACACAGCAGGCACCAACATCCAGCTAACTACAGCAGTCAGCAGTGCATTTCCACAACGGATTCCATACCCACGTCGCCCCAGTCCACAGGACGAGCATGTGACAATATCATTGAGGTGTCTGTGTTTTATTACTGTGAGTTTGGTCTCTCCATCCTTCATTCGTAGAATGAGTCGAGCTGCCTCCAGGTTCCTGTCTCGGCTGCAGTCGTCCTTCAGTGAGACGAAACCACTGAGGTCCAACTTCTCCACATACTGAAACACACAGTCTGACAAATTGACAAATAATCCCAGAGGAGTGTCCGTTTAACACCCCCCACACAGAGCACTTACATGGGTGTCCTTGGCATTATTGAAGAAGAAGAGAGTGTTGCCACACAGACAGGTCCAAAGACGCCGTGAGACCTGGTAACATGCATGAAAAGAGGAAAACACTCAGAGGTACAAAGAGGCTGAACCGTTCACTATTTTCTTAACATATCAAGCTTACAACATTAATTTACCTATACACCCAGCTAGTCTCTCACACTCTTTCTCTCTTGTCTCAGGGGATGAATCTGCACCACAGCTGCTGTCAATCTGTGACCATGTGACCCTCCCAGAGTGCACCTGAACCAACCCATCCCAAATAGCTGGTGTGTGTAGGTCTTTGTTCCATGGTCCCCCATCACCTCCCTCAGCTGTACCCATGCTGTCATTAACATGCAGCTCCACAGCCCACACTGCTGGGCTGGCCACTGACATAACCCACGCTTAAATCCCATTAGGCACGATCACTCAGATATGGGGATTGCCATTTTAATGTCATTTCTATAATTAATTCACATGGAAAGACACAGGCTAGCTATGTAGCCTAAATAACAATGTTATTCCATGAATAAAGTATAACTAAGGTCAATGATGAATAGTCTAACAATAATACAACATGGACAGATCTATATATTCAATGTTGATATTACAGCCAATAATGTATTGTTTTTAAAGCTTAGTGTTGACCTCGAAACTGACAGCAGTCAAATCAAACCAGGCTGACCCTAGATCTTTTTCGTTCTACACAGACATATAAGCTTCATTCGTTGTGTAGTAATTTGATATGACACACCATTTCTTGACAAGGCTGCATTCACTGGGACATTCAGCAAATGTCTTAATTTTAGTTTGCTACGTACAACCCTACCAAAATACCATGACTCTAATCTAACAATCAATTGTGAGTCAGGGCCAAGTGAAATAAAAATCACTAGCAGCTTTTAGAAGCCTCGCCCATTGATAAACATTAAGGAAGTTGACAGTTCCAATGGAATGGTGTTTCCAAGGAATTCGCCTCCATCCGGTGCTCTAATTCTGGCGATACTATGCAGAAACGGAACATAAAGCACCGACATAACGCATAGACGGCAGAATACGACTGCACCAACCTTTTCTTTTGGTCCCCGTTTCTCCAGATATCCCTCGTAGTAACAGGGCGGTAATTGCCCTCTCGTTCCCCCCGGCCCGGAGCGCTGTTTGACGGGTGCAGCCGCCATGAGTATCCCTGGCTGCTTGGGCAAAACGAGGACAAAGGGGCTCTTAGTAATTTGGGGAGATGACACGCCTTCCCCCGATGAGATATCACCATGGCTTTCCGCCAACAGCTGTCTGTCGTGCTGTCCTTAATTGTGTCAGTCCGTATCTGATGTCGTTCTGTGGTATATTGTGCAGTTTGCATTGAATAGGCTTGCTCATAAGAATCAGAGGTTGGATAAGTAAAATACGTTGCTCGAGGGTTCCAACATAATGGGCCAGAAAGCTCATTATGGTGGTATTTTTGGGAATTGACCTGTGTTTCCAAAACCACTGTCATTGTAAAGCATACTGACTTTATAATGACATTAGAACTATGTTTGCCTTACCTAACTGTTGCACTATTTGAAACGGTGATCTAAATAACGGAATTTAATTAGCTTCCACCCAGAAGCAAATCAGACGTATAATAAAATGTAAAAAGGAGGCCACAACACTTTCCTTCATATTTTATTTAAGATGCTAAACGTCATCCTTTCTCCTGTACATTACAACCAAAATATACAATACACATGAGATTATACATGACAATACCAAGATAATAAAGATAATCCAGGGATAATCCTGCCTTGGTTCAAGTCTCAATCCCCGCACTGCATCACAGTTGACAAAAACGTATTTTGAAGCAATACATTATTTATAAAGACACATGCAGGATAATTGCAATTTACACAGGGAATTTTCCAATATGATTCTGTATATTAAAATAAAGCTATTAAGTAAGATAATACTTTTTTTCGTAGTTTTCCGGGAACTGTATAAAACTGTCCCATTAGAATGTAGTGAGACTATCATACAAATATTATTTTTCCACCAATTACATTAAAATAGTTGGTGACCACATGACGCAAAAAACGGACAAAGGCCATCTGAGCCCTTTGTTATATTATTAAAGAAGTACTCATAGCGCAACCTGAGCTGCTTGGGAACACTGTTCCATTTGGATTAAAGCTCCCGAAGCTTCTACGCATGCTTGGTTTCCGTTCTACATGTTAGTTTTCTTGTCCACTTTACACATTTTATTTGCTCTACACCGACTATATATTAAGGTGAATGTTTGAAGTAGTAAGTTCAAAACTGCTGCACTATAGCAATGATGGTATTCAACTTAACAGAAATAAATGTTTGATATTATTGAAAAGAAAACAGCAGTTTCTAGACAAAAATGAACAAACACTGTGCACAACTAAGCAAATGATATGCACCACCAGCCTAAACGTTCACCCAGTGTATAAATGATTAAAAATAACAATGTAGACAATTTACCAAAATATATGCATGTCTCCATATAACTGAGTTAGATTAAGTGGTTGGTGCCATGCAAATGCTGCAAAATTTAGGATGGCAAGTGAACAGAACAGTATGCATAGAAGGAACACAAATGCAGAAGACTTCGGGATCTTTAGTAAAAAAAAATATATTAGGAAACGTTGGATCCTCAGCTACAGAAAAATCCCAAACCCAACAAATATAAAAGACAACAATAGACACATGTAAACTTTAAGAGGGACATGCTTAGTGAATGCACAAAGGCTTTTTCGGTTGTTCGGGTGGGGGGGTAGCAAGTTGCTTTTTATAGGGAAGGAGTGGAGCGAGGACAACGGGGTGTGGGGAGGCAGTAGGGCTGGGCTCATGGGATTAGAAGATGGGGGAGGGGTGTAATGGTTGACAATCAGGGTCACAGCAGGACAGGTGTGGGTGATGGACTAAAAGAGGCCAAAAGACAGAATAATGGGATGAGGGGATGGGTTAGGGAAATGGTACAGCAGGAGTTAGGGGATAAACTGTCCTGTGTTAAGTCTACATAGAAGATTAGTCTGGGCCAGTTACAATTAAACAGGCAATGGAAAAACAAAGGGGACAGTTACAGTCTGTGTGTAGAGTTCACATCTTCACAGTTCTGAGGCTCTGTGTAAAAAGGTGTAGGTAAAACTAATCCTATTACAGTCTGTAAACCCCAGAAAGTAACGAGCGGTTGTGGTCCCATCCAACACCGTGTCCATCTTCCACCTACTCATACACCATGAAGGTGCTTCATAAATACAAAAACAACTACCCTTCACAACAAGAACAATGTGAAGTGATAAGTCTACTTTCCGCATCATGTTTACATGCATGCATTTCTTAAATATGCTTCTTAACACATCCTCCCAAGACACATCCTCCCAAGACACATCCTCCCAAGACACTGCCAGCAGTGACATCAACTTGGACATGAAGACACATGCAACACACCTAACTAACTGTACCTCACAGTTGATCCCAAGTGAGTCTAAGCCCTTCTACACCCTTAAATGACATTACTAAGACAAAGTTAACATCACAGAAACAAACAAAAAACATTTCCAACTAAGCACTTAGGTAAAAATAGAAAATTTCCCCTGTTTGACAATTTGAGATTTACAGACAAAGGGCATCAACAGTACCAAACCAAGATATTGCTTAGTGTCAACTCATTTGATCAGCAGAGGCATGTAAGCCTACAGAAAAGGACTGGACAACTTAGTCCAGTTATTGGCTAGTCTAGGTGCCAAACAGTTTCCTCCCACAACACATGGTTGCTCAGTCAAGGCAACCCTATAGATACAGACAAGCTTGTAATTCTGGTGTTTAGAGGCACCACAATGTATCGTTTGCTGGATTGAGATAGATTACAAGTTAATTGACCAGAAAATAAACATTAATACCAGCAGTGATGTGTAGCTCTACAAACCATTAGGCACAATTGTAGGACCAGCCAACCACCACTATATCTTAATTGTTCATGCCTCTGGAAGGTAAGACACACCGGGTCCACCAGAGGGCGGCAGGGCTGTAGCTAAGATCCTAACTAAGGCCAAGGAGGAAAATAATGGGTGCATAGTTGTAGTTTTTTTTATATACAGGAACAAAGGCAAGAGGAGTCAGTTCCTTGGATCCCGAGTTGTGAAATGTTTGACATTGTTTTAAAAGTAGACTAACAAAGAATATGTGATTTAAGGCCCAAAATTCAAGGCCATTTGCTGCATCTTTAGACAGCATAGCCTGGTAGTGTCCATGGGTACAGGTCATAGAAAACAATGAAAACCCATTGAGCCCTTTGTCCTGGTAAGGGAGATGTGCTTAACAAAGTGCTCAGGTGCATTAGGACAGAAAACAAAAAACCCTCAGGTGATACACCTTCTCTACCTCCCTCGTTTTCGTTTGTTCATTTTTGGGTGAATCTCAGAAATCTACCGTGACCTCATTATCTCATTCAATTCTTCCTCAACTAGTTCAAACTACTCATCTGTCCTGAATTTTTATATTATTGATCATGAATGGGAAGGTACAGGAGGCCACTTGGTTAGTAGAATATTAAAATGTCCCATCCTCATCTACATTCCCACGCCCTCATCATCTCCTCTTCCTCTTCCTCAGGTTGTTACAGGGGCACAATAACTTCCACATAATTATTGGGAAAGAATCCAGATTGGCCGTGTAGTGTGCCTTCCAGCCAGTTCTCGTCTATGCGGTTGGTCAGCGTGATGACGTCACCTTCGCGGAAGCCCAGCTCGCCCTGGTTCTCCGGCTCAAAGTCATACAGAGCTTTGGCGCACGGCTCAGAGGCTGGGGAAAGAGGAGGACAAATGTGTTTGAAAGACGGAGGAGACTCTCATTTGATGTCCCACTGAAGTGCTCAACATCTAGTTTATGGGCATTGTTGTATATTCATTTGCTTCATTCTTTTATTGATTAATTTGAATTAGAGAGAGTTCCAGAAGGACAGTGGTGCAGTTTCAATGAGGGAGGTGGGGATTGAACCCTGGTTTCCTGTCGGTTAGAGTGCATGTGCATAGAGACCTGCGTGTGTTAGCGCAAGACCACAGGCTCTCAAGGTTAAGCTTCTTTAAATCAGCATCACTTCCTAAGGTTAGATGACGGAGTTGGACATTAACCCTTCTGGAACCAAAACATCTGAGAAATGATCCGATCTGCTACAGTCATACAGCTGAGGAGAGCAGTTACGTTACCAGGTCCAGCACAGAGGGTTAGTTCAGGGGTTAGAGAAGAGGCTGGAGCCACTTTGTGTTAGTGACCAACCACACACTGTTCATAGATGCATGCAGAGAAAGAGTTAAAGCACAGGTATCAAGCCGATTTCGTGGATGTCTGAGTGTCGGCAGGTTTTTGTCTAGGTCTAAACTGGGCACCATTTAAAACAAAAAATGAGCCTCCTTATGGTGTAATGATTTGAGTCAGAGCACAACTGTGTCCCGGTGGCCAGAGTTCATATCCTGGTTGCGGCACTCCAACTATGCCGGGCGGTCTGGCTTGGTGCGGCGCAAATTGATACAGCCCTGCCAGCGTTGGACAAGTAGGTAGTTAGACAAGTGTTCCTTGTCACATGGCGCCTGTGAATTCAGTCATGTTGCATAGTTGAAGGTGTAGCCTCCCATGCATGTATCAACTAAAGGCTTCCATGTTGAAAGAGCAGTGTGGTAAGAATCAGACAGCTTGGCAAATATGTGTCACTAGAATGACCATTCATTGACATTGCCTGCCAAGGAGTTGCCAATAAAACATGAATATAAAAAACACTGTACACTACACCCTCAGCGGAATCGGTTTGACACCTGTGGGTTAAACACACTTTCCGTAACACAGGTGAGTTGAGTACCATTCCCGTTCCCTCAGACTCAAACACTCACAGTAACGATTGTTCTTCTTAGATGGTTTTCTGGACTGGAACTCTACAAGGGAGGCTGTATACAGTGAGATAATACTAGAGAAACAAACACCATGACACAAACACGCGTAGACAAGGTCCGGTCTTACCTGAGGAGTATGAAGTAGGGTTGGCGGGAGGGGAGTATCCTCCGTTTGAGTGCTCCGGCTCTCCGTAGTCGAAGGTGGGTTTGGGTTTAGGAGTGTACTCACGTCTCGGGCGAGACTGGGCTTCATTCACCCTGATTTATACAGGACAGATGTCAGAAACACAGCATGACACCGACACGAACCACACCCACCGACACAAACCACACCCACCGACACAAACCACACCCACTGACACAAACCACACCCACAGAAAGCTGCCAGCAAAGTGACCAGGAATATTTGAGAAAATGTCCACGTAGGTGTGCATTATGTCATTTATCTCAACAGGCTATGATATCAGCACCATTAGGCCAGAATTTAACCCATGTTACATGTAGTCAATTCTTCAGGATTCTAACCAGAGATCTCCAATATGCAGATCGCAATCCATTCTGAAGTTACATGGTAAATGAATCACTGAGCTAATGGAAATCCTGACGCGAACATAACCTACCGTTCTTGAAGTTTGTCAGTAAGTTCTTCCAAAATCTGTGCTGCCTGCTTGTGATACTGCAGTTGAGACTCCACCAGAGAAGCCAACTGACTCACCTGCTCCACCTACACACAAGTACAGAAATCAGCCACAAGTATTTAGTGCAGAGGCACTAGGCTACATTTAATGTGTTATTCTAACCATGACCTTTACCACTCAGAAACATTTTCTGACTCTCCAAACTGCTATCCTGACAGTAATAATCAAAAGCAATAGTAATGCAGTGTAACTCAATAACATCACCTGATGAAGCAAATGAGTAAATACCTCCAGGTCATCTGAGACTGGTTAGACATGTTGACAGTCAGAGGGAAACTAGAAGAGTCACCTAACATACATAGCTGTGACATTACATAACTGTTCCACTCGCTGGCTATGTAGTCGTGGCAAGCTGACTGCATTCTCGTCCCGAAGTATTCATCAAAACATTGTTAACACTCTTGCCCACACTAAGGCTAGACTCAAGATTCAAACAGCCATCCTTTAGTACTATTTTATGACTATCGCTTGGTTGTACATGTCAAGTAATTTACTGCTGGCAGCCTGGCACCGATAAGCTGCATACTCTAACAGGTCACCTCAATGGAAATGTCTTATTAGGACACATTAACTGTACAGAAGGGCAGTATACTAGGGCCCTATGATTTCCGCATTTTTCAGAATTGCAGAATCCAAACATTTACATAGAACTCATATAAATGCAATATATTAATAATAGGTCACCGAGTTGTCTACCAAACTTTGTCAGCATGCACCTCTATTAGGGCTGGGCAATATTGTTAAAACATGATATCACTGTATTTTTCTAAAAAGGTACCACAGTATTTGACAGTATGGTTTCTATTAATAAGTTTCCTTGAAAACTACAAATACAAAAACGATGTTTTAGGACTAGTGAACTTTAGGAACTAGCATATTGGATCCAGTGGTTGAAAACATCACCTTAAATACAAAATATAGAAAAATATACAATAGCAAAATCTACATTTCACAATATTTAACTAGCCACAAATGCATATTATGGACAAAATAATGTGTATTTTCTGAAATTTGTTATATTGTCCCCGTATTATTCCTGTGTTTAGTAAAAACATTTAAAAAAAACTACTGAAAACGTAGGCCAATGGAAAGTTACATATTGCCGCTTTAAACACTATCAAAAAGGAATTCTAATAACTTGTAAAGCAAAACTCTGTAAACCCAGGGACTTCATATTATGTGTGGCAGCTTAGAACCAGACAGACAATTGTCACTCATTGTTGGCAATATATTTTGGTTAGAAATTAAGATTTTTGGATAGTCTAAATTCTATAATTCTTCAAATTGTTTAAAAGAACAATTACTGAATGAAAATATTTAATTTAATTTACAAATCTCTAACGTTCACTGCTGGTTGAGTTTACAGCCGACTTGGCCCACATACAAATCAGTGAAATCGGGCTGTTTTATACTGAAAATATGTTGCTGGTTAGTTCACATTTGATGTAGTAATAAATTAAACACGCAATCAACATTGTAGTTGAAGGCAAGTGGTTCGAATTTTAATGGACTATTGCCTAATTAGAGCGATCGTAAGCCTACCAACGTTCCAGTATACACACAAATGTAAAATATCTTGTTATTTCAGCCCATATAGGCTGACGTTTATCAGTGCTTGCCAAAATGACATGAAAATTGACCAAATCCATGTTCATATATAAACAGTATTGTCTAAATTTCGTAATTACACTTTTGGTAGCTCACTAGACTGGTGGCGAAAGGCTCTGACTAGCGACTAGTTCCAAATTATTATGCAAATTCTATTTTACACTGGTATTCCTAAATAGTCGAAGCAAATGAAATGACAGCCAGTATAATTTCAAATCACCAACCATTAGGGTACAAGTAAAATTTTATTTTACAAACCACCCAATGAAAACAGTATTTATTCAACAACAAAAAAAACTCAAAATGCACTGATGCCAACTGCCTCCCACCCTCATAGATCTTTTGCTTGAGGACGCTCAAAAGGTTCCCAATAGGGTTGATGTAAGGGGAGGATGGGGGCCACATTATGAATTTCCTTGTATGCCCAAAGCAGCCAGTGACGGAGGTATTCTTTGTAGCATGAGATGGTGCATTGTCATGCATGAAGATGATTTTGCTACGGAAAGCACGGTTTGTGTTTTTGTACCATGGAAGTAGTCAGTCAGAAACTCTATATACTTTGCCGAGGTCACATCAGTAAACAAGACTGTTTCCCCATAAAAAAAAAATATTTAAAAAAAACAAGACTGTTTGAAAATTTGTTTTCATGTATTTCTGGGCCCACTGCAGCCATTTCTGCTTGTGAGCATTGGTTAGGGGTGGCCGAAAGCAGGTTTATGCCCAACTGCAAGCCTCTAGAGACCTGAATCCAATTGAGAATCTGTGGAAAGAACTGAAAACTGCTGTTCACAAATGCTCTCCATCCAACCTCACTGAGCTCGAGCTGTTTTGCAAGGAGGAATGGGCAAAAATGTCAGTCTCTCGATGTGCAAAACTGAGAGAGACATACCCCAAGCGACTTACAGTTGTAATCGCAGCAAAAGGTGGCGCTACAAAGTATTAACTTAAGGGGGCTGAATATGTTTGCATGCCCAATTTGTCAGTTTTTTATTTGTTAAAAAAGTTTGAAATATCCAATAAATTTAGTTCCACTTCATGATTGTGTCCCACTTGTTGTTGATTTTTCACAAAAATGACAGTTTCATATCTTTATAATTGAAGCCTGAAATGTGGCAAAAGGTCAAAATGTTCAAGGGGGCTGAATACTTTTGCAAGAAACTGTATATTCGCTAAGATATGGTAGAATCAGATGATGCTTATGCATCTGCAAATTCAAAAGCTAATTAATAAATTTTTCTATAATTCAATAAAGTGTTCTAATGGTGATCATTTATTAGAAAACCAGTTGCAGTTTTGGGAATAATAGAGCTGCTGAGGTTCATGGATCCCACACACATGCACTGCGTCTTATTAGTCAGCTGATCATCAAACATGCGCATCACACTGACAGCGGCAATGTTGGAAATGTCATGATTTTGTGGTTGAACACATAAAAACTACATACTCAGAGTTCTTGTGTGAGCTACTCATTAATGCTCTACAAGATAATCATTCTTGAAAAACCTGTCGTTTTAACCAATACAGCACGTCGTAGCACATCAATCCCTGGGATCTCTATCTGGGAAGTTTTGAGCATGTTTTCAAAATCGAGCCTTTATGAAAAAACATTGCATACATTTCTAATTATTTTGTTTTAAAACTAAACCTTGCATCTGCAACTTTCTTAATCATAGATTCTTCATATGCTGTGGGACTTGCTCCCCCGCGGTCTCAGTCGGTTCCCACGTGTGATTTGTTTACTCGTTAAGTTTTTATATTTGCTAAATTCTTCTGTTATGCCATAAGCAAAGTCAATGACTTGCCTGGTAATTGTATTTTAAAGCAAGTATTAACATGACAAATTATGAATACCTATGGAAATATTGTGAAACAGCCTTTCGTATGTGTCAGGAAATACAGTTGTGCTCAAACGTTTGCATACCCCTAAGGAATTGGTAATAGATGTACCATGAGAAGGCAAAAATATATATTTTTATTTCTAATGGGATTCATATTCAACTGTAGGTAATAACAGAATGGCACAATCATAATAAAACATGGCAACAAAGAACATAATGAAATGACCACTTACGACTCAAATGTCTGCATACCCTGAGTTCTCAACAGTGTATTGCCCCCTTTAGCATCAATGACAACGTCCAGTCATTTGTGATAGGAGGCCGTAAATTCTTGCAGGTGGTATTGGTGCACATTCGTCTTGACAAAATGCTTCCAGGTCATTCAGTCTTTGGTCGTCTTGCATGAACCGCATGTTTGAGATCTCCCCAGTGTGGCTTGGTGATATTAAGTTCAGGTGACTGTGACGGCCACTCCAGAACCTTCCCCTTTTTCTGCTGTAACCACTGGAGGGTCAACTTGGTCTTGCTTAGGGTCATTGTCATGCTGAAAAGTCCAAGAGCGTCCCATGCGCAGCTTTTTGGCAGAATGCAAATTGTCTGCCAGTATTGTTCGATAACATGCTGCATTCATTTTTCCATCAATTTTCACACAGTTCCTGTGCCTTTAAAACTCACACCCCTCCAAATCATCAGTGAGCCACCACCATGCTTCATAGTGGAGATGCTATTCTTTTCACTATAGGCCTCTTTAACCCCTCTCCAAAGTTAGCGCTTATGGTTGTGACCAAAAAGCTCTATTCGTCGTCACGAGGGTTGGGTACCGTTTGTATTTGAACTGATACCAGTAACAATACAGGCACCTTGAATTCGATACCGGTACCCAAGGGTAACTTATTTTGGTACTTAGAAAAACTAAAGAGATGTGGCTAAATGTGGCAGGCCATAAAATATACATATGTTTATACGTTAAAATCTTATTGCTTAATTGATTACATTTATGCTTGATGTCGGCTAGTTAGCTAAGCTGATACACAGCCGAATACTGTAATGATGATAAACGTTAAATAACATGAGTCGTCAACATGTCCTAAGCTGTGTGAAAAATACACTAGTAAAATGCTACATGCTATAATGATAAAGTAATAAAAAAGCCTACACAATTTATCCAACTAAGTATTATATTACCTGAACATGACAATGAATTTGATGTTATGCTGGCTTCCCTGAAGTTTTGTCCCTGTAGGGCTCAACATCTTCGGAGCTACCACTGATAGCTGTGGGCAACTTTGCTTAGTTTCAATTTGCATATCACATCGCAAATATTACAACGAGTGTTGTCTCTCGTATCAATTTAAGAAAAGTGTAGCCAGACTTCTGACTGCTTTCGGGTTCAATATCATCCAACTGCAGCCACAAATGTGTGTTCTTGTGTAGGTGGGGGTTCCCGTTTTTGAAAACTGGAATGCCCCGGAACAAATATTCCATAGCGTTCAAATTAATCCACGGTTAAGGTTAGGCATGAGGGTACTAACCAACGCAGTCTCACGGCATTTTGTGATATAGTCACGCAATTTTAATCTGTTGATTAGTGTACACGGACACAATTCCCTAATTTTTTTAGTGTCTCAGCACGTTTCAAACGAATGTATTTAATTTGGAAGCATCATAATGTAGCATTTCAGTAAAGGGTGTTCTTAATATATAAACAATACTTAATATATTTTAGATGGGTTTAACAGCAAGGTTTAATTTAGAGTGGTTAGGGTAAGGGTTTGGTAAGGCTTATGGTTAATGTAATGATACAAAGTAAAAATTGCTTGTCTGCATCATGCTGCAATGGAGAACAAAACACAACTGACAAGCTGCAGATGTGAGGTAATCTCGCAAGAAATTCGCTCTCAGGTACCGAAATGTGGCACCGCTTTTACATGAATATATGTAACTAATACTCGGACATAAAAGTAAAAAGTACAGGGTTCGGTACCCATCCCTACTCGTCACTCCAAATTAGTGTTCCAGAAACTGTAAGCAATGTCAAGGTGTTGTTGGGCATATCGTAACCAAGGTTTTTTGTGGCACTAGCGCAGTAAGGGCTTATTTCTGGCAACACGACCATGCAGCTAATATTTATTTAACTATAGTCGTATTGTGTTACTTCAGGAATCATCAACTATGGTCCTGGAGGGCCGAAACACTTCAGATTTTTATTTTACCTAGCAGTTAATTGCAATCACCTCCTTTCCCAGGTATAAACCAGTCCTTTATTAGAAAGAGAGAACAAAAATCAAAAGTGTTTTGACCCTCCAGGACCGGAGTTGATGAACCCTGTGCTACAACCACAGCGTCTTTTCCCAGAGTAGCCTGCATGTCTCCCAAGGTTACCTGGGGGCTTTTCTTTGTATCCCGAACAATTTTTCTGGCAGTGCTGGCTGAAATCTTTCTTGGTCTACCTGACCTTGGCTTGGTATCAAGGGATCCCAGAATCTTCCACTACTTAATAAGTGATTGAACAGTACTAACTGGCATTTGCAAATTATTGGATATATTTTATATCCTTTTCCAACTTTATGCAGTTCCAGTACCTTATTATAAACAGCACCAGTTTATAAAACAGAAAGGTTAATAGAGTAACCAGAGCAACCACCACAGGGGACTGCATAGTTCAAAGGGTAATAGAGTAACCAGAGCAACCACCACAGGGGACTGCATAGTTCAAAGGTTAATAGAGTAACCAGAGCAACCACCACAGGGGACTGCATAGTTCAAAGGTTAATAGAGTAACCAGAGCAACCACCACAGGGGACTGCATAGTTCAATCTACAAAAAAAGTAGGATTGGAAGCACAGCCTTTTCTGTCAGAGCCACAATTTTTTGGAATAGTCTGCCCAATGAGTTAAGGGAGTGTAATAGTCTGGCCAATGAGTTAAGGGAGTGTAATAGTCTGGCCAGTGAGTTAAGGGAGTGTAATAGTCTGGCCAGTGAGTTAAGGGAGTATAATAGTCTGCCCAATGAGTTAAGGGAGTGTAATAGTCTGGCCAATGAGTTAAGGGAGTGTAATAGTCTGGCCAATGAGTTAAGGGAGTGTAATAGTCTGGCCA
>JACXGM010005241.1:0-35648 GCA_016801145.1 Umbra pygmaea
AGAGAGAGAGAGAGAGAGAGAGAGAGAGAGAGAGAGAGAGAGAGAGAGAGGATTAGGCTCAAGGGGATCTGAGAGAGAGAGAGATAGAGAGAGAGAGAGGATTAGGGACGATTCGACCTCTAAAAGTATTTGTTCAACTTGCACCAAACATCAATCTGTGTTAACGGTCCATGTTCGTCGAGTAGACGTTGGACATAATATGTACACGTTTTGCCGTTATACCCAGCGTATGCGTGCCAGCTCACTCACGGTACAGATTCATGCAAAAAAAGGACCCTGATGGAATCGGCTACTGTTGCAATGTTTTGTTTGCAGATATAATAAGACGATGATATGTTACACCCAGGGGTTTTTATTCACACTGATTTAGACATGATACATGGCAAGTGAACTGTAGTGGGGATACAATGGTGAGACGACAACCCGCTTGTCTTTTAAAGTTTCATAGCTTCGAATAATGGCGCCGTGAAGGCAACGCAGATCAAGTAGCAGATGAGATTCCTCATAGGTAACCACAACTTGTCCATGTCATACTCGACAGTCTCTTCGTTCAGTACGTGTACCATATCCTGGGATAGCCTAGTCACACATTGTAGATTTTGATCAATCTCAATGGCGACCCACAAGCCCCGGGGTTCGGATGCGTCTTAACAGCAGACCCGACGGCATCCAGGAGCTCGCCGCGTGTCTCGTGTGTCTGGAGTACATACTTGCCATACTCGCGGAGCGTAACGTCTTGCGGTAAAGCGTACAAAGCGTGTCGCACGCTTTCGTTACCCCGAACATAGATCAAGAAGTTGAATTTCTCAAACTCTGAAATCATTACTTTATAAGTTACTTTGAACGATTGCCCCGTTGTACAGTTGCGGATCATCTCCTCGAAAAGTTCAGAATTATCTTTCATCTTGCGAAAAACGCTGGGTTCGTCTAGGTCTCACAGCTGGGTTCAGTCTCCTTTCAGAAGCTATGACTGAAAGTTTGTCTTATGTCCCCCGAGTAATACATGGTCCTTTATATATACACAAGCTACTTTTGGACGATGTAGTCAGGTTTAGATAATGCAACCCTGTTTGGAATAGTCAAACCATAGACAGTGTGTGTGCGTGTGTGTGTGTGTGTGAAATATTAGCCCATGTCTAGCCTGTCTGCGGGGCTGAACCAGCGCTAGGCTACATTAAAGAACGATACGTGTCATAGAAATACTCCAACTCTGGCCTGGACTTGATCTGTCAATTCGTATCCCCCCAGTGCTCGCGGTACAAAAGTATCCTACGGCCGTCATTCTGCAAGCGGCTGATGACGGTGACTCCTTCGGGGTAGATGTGGACGCGGCGCGACCCGTTATTCTCACTGAATACATGGAAGCCTGTGCAGAACAAGAGGCCTCGCCTGGTACATTCGTCCGTCTGTCTCACATCGTACAAGGTGCACCGGACGCCGACGAAGTTCTGCACATCCCGGATCGTCATAGGGTTCTTAGTCTCGAAGTAGCCCCGGATGGAAGTGAGGTTTGTAGAGGGGCACTCGTTTAGGACCATGTTATGACATTGACACCAGAAACTCGGGTCCGGAACCGTGCCCTGAACGCACACCCAAACGTGCACGTAATCGCAGGTGAGGTTGTTGAGCCTCGCCGCCAGCGTCTCCAGGTCAGACCGGGTGTACGAGTCGAGGATCAGACGCCACTTGGTGGAGTGAGACACCCGGGCCCCGATCGAATCTTGATCTATGCTCATCACGTGCAACTCGCTAGGCCTCTGTTTTAGCTGCGTGCTTCGGACAACCTAATCGCCAAGAGTAGCTCCCTAACACTGAATGACTTTTTGCTCCACTGTGTATAAATACTGATTCGCTAATCAACGGGCGATTGCGTAACTGCTCTTAGGTTGGACGACAGGTCCTGTTGAGTGCTGCGATTCACAATGGACACGGTTCCTCGGTCAAGCTCATAGAATGCGATTGCTTACATCTCCCTAGCCATGTCGGATGTGTATTCGTGTGACTGTAATGAATAAAACAAAGACCATAGGACATTGTCGTTTAAAACACTTTATTATACCCAAACATTTATAATGGATAAACAGTTTAGATATCATGCTTGACCTATGCTCATCATGCCCAACTCAACATATAGGCAGAGTGGGGCAAAATACTCCAGTGTGACACTTTCTATAGCATGCCAAAGCTTCCAGTAATTGTGATCTTCAAAGCTGACTTCTTCCAGGCCGCAACGGTCGTCATCTTTGGTCCTAATGCTTATTCCCGGACAAGCTATGCTCCCGAACTGGGACTCGGTGCGATTGTCTATATCGATATATCCGCTCACTTTGAATGTACACAAACCTTCGTACTTCTGCGGTATCTGAAAAGGTGTGAGGATGAATAGCCATAATCAAATTTCAATGTGACACAGACACTCAATACATTGCCATTGCTTTTGTGTGGAAATGAGAATGACAAGTTATGACTTACAGAATAAGCCAGATATTGGTTAATGCTCCTCCGAAGATCCGTCAGATCCTTAGAGCTGTGGTCATCCTCACCGAGGGCTCTTTGTAAGGGCGCCCCGGATAACAGCGTCATTATACTTTGGACGCCATGCTGTATAGAGAAATTTCCACTGACCTCGAAGTCTGCGTACCTCCGCTATGGGCGATATGCCATCTGTACAAGGGAAGACAATGTTGGTTTAATGTAAATTCTACATATATGGTCCTCGCATTAGCTCAATCGGTGATCACGTCCTTACCTTTGCATGTAGTGAGCTAGGCCTCTGGTTGCGCTGCTCACTTCGGACGACTGTCCAGCCAAACGCATATCCCTAATACACAGCAAAGAGTTTTGTCCATGGTTTATATACACACACACACACACACACACACACATATAGTATTGGGTTACCAAAAAGGGCTCTGTTTTGGAAATGCGCTAAGGTTGTACAATTTGACCAAACTGGTCTTATGTAATGAATTAAAACAAGACCATTGGGCATTGTGGTTAGAAAACACTTTATTATAACCAATCATTTATAATAGATAAACAGGTCTGATATCAGGCTTGACCGATGTACAAAGGGGACCAACGTACTCCAGTATGACCCTTTCAAATTAACACCCATTCTTCCAGTAATAATGGTCTGCTGATAGCTGATTTCTTCAAGGCTCGTAACGGTAGTCATCTTGGGTTCAAACTTCTAGACCCGGACAAGCCATGCTCCCGAACTCGGCGTGATCATGTCCAAATCCTTATATACGCAGGCAGATGGGATAAAAATATGCCACTATGACACGTTCCACCGCGCTCCTAAGGTTCATGTATTCCTGCGAAATCCACGTTTTCAAAGCTGCAATAGTCATCGAAGCATTGGTAGTCATCTTTGGTCGTAACGCTTAGACCTGGCTAATATGTGTTCCTGAACGGAGAGCCGTCATCATCTTTTAGGTTCATGTATCCTTGTACGCTGAATGTGTACAAACCGCGGTACTTCTTTGGTATCTGAAAAAAAAGTTCAATGTCATACAGACAGACGCTCACTACATTACCCTTGTGTTTGTGTGACAATGAGAATGACATAATATGACTTACACAGTAACCCAGGTATTGTTCAATGCCCTTCTTAAGGTCTTCCAGACCCCGGGAGTCATGGTTCTCCTCAAGGGGTGCGTCTTCAAACATAATCGTTACTGATTGGAGACCATGCTATGTAAAGAAAGTTCCATTGATCTTGAAAGAACGGAGCACCATGAGTGATGAACATCCCATGTTTGCAAGGCAAATATGTTGGGTTTAATGTAAATCCTAGATATATATCTGTAACCAGGGTGTACAAATGGTCCATGTTCGGACAGATGAACCACATATTTCACCCACACACACAGAGACTCCCAGAGGATCGCGGGTCAGGGAATCCGAGGCCCCGCGGGCTCCGGGTCGCCTCGGGCGATATTTCCAGTTTTAAAATCAGACAAATTCTTTCCGAAAGCTCGCTTCAGCGCATAAGAGTCCCCGCAGAGCCGTACGCTGGGAATCGGATGCCCCGCGGCTCCAGCGCACGCTCAGAGTCTTGGCTGCGGGGCACTCTGGAACGCGAGAGGGTCGCGTGCCAAGGAATCGAGGACCCCCAGGCGGCCCCTTTACCCGGGGAATCCGAGGCCCCGCTGAGCTCGTGTCGCCTCGGGCGATATTTCCGGTTTTAAAATGAGACAAAATCTTTCCGAAAGCTCGCTTCGGCGCATAAGAGTCCCCGCGGAGCCCGTACGCTGGGAATCGGACGCCCCGCGGCTCCAGCGTTCGCTGCAATCTCTTGTCAAGGAATCGCGGACCCCCACGCGGCCCCTTTACCTGGGGAATCCGAGGCCCCGCTGAGCTCGTGTCGCCTCGGGCGATTTTTCCGGTTTTAACATCAGACAAAATCTTTCCGAAAGCTCGCTTCGGCGCATAAGAGTCCCCGCGGAGCCCGTACGCTGGGAATCGGACGCCCCGCGGCTCCAGCGTTCGCTGCGATCTCTTGTCAAGGAATCGCGGACCCCCACGCGGCCCCTTTACCCGGGGAATCCGAGGCCACGCTGAGCTCCTGTCGCCTCGGGCGATATTTCCGGTTTTAAAATCAGACAAAATCTTTCCGAAAGCTCGCTTCGGCGCATAAGAGTCCCCGCGGAGCCCGTACGCTGGGAATCGGACGCCCCGCGGCTCGAGCGTTCACTTCGATCTCTTGCCAAGGAATCGCGGACCCCCAAGCGGCCCCTTTACCCGGGGAATCCGAGGCCCCGCTGAGCTCGTGTCGCCTCGGGCGATATTTCCGGTTTTAAAATCAGACAAAATCTTTCCGAAAGCTCGCTTCGGCGCATAACAGTCCCCGCGGAGCCCGTACGCTGGGAATCGGACGCCCCGCGGCTCCAGCGTTCGCTGCGATCTCTTGCCAAGGAATCGCGGACCCCCACGCGGCCCCTTTACCCGGGGAATCCGAGGCCCTGCTGAGCTCGTGTCGCCTCGGGCGATATTTCCGGTTTTAAAATCAGACAAAATGTTTCCGAAAGCTCGCTTCGGCACATAGGAGTCCCCGCGGAGCCAGGGCACGGAGGGGAGGAGTCGCCGCTGTTGGGAGGGGAGGCGCCGCTGCTCTGTGATTAGTCTTAGGGTGTACAAACGGTCCACGTTTGGACATACGAATCACTCATAGCACCGCAGAACACTAGTTCATTCAGGCAATAAATGGCCGCACTCGCTCTCGGCGTCACAGTGCGCAACGGATCCTTGTCGATGAACATTTCGTATCGACAGGGGGCCTAATTGTAAGCGCTCCATATATTCCCTGTTGGCACCTATCGGCTACACCTATCAGAATGGAAAAGTAACTTAAAGAACCTACGCAACCGTGTACAGCGTCAAGTGTAGGACAATTGGAAAAGAGTTCACTTTGAAATATTACACAAATAGCTTGGAAGAGTCGACCGTGAGAGAACTGTCTTGTCTCGCCGCACTGAGGGATCACCCTCATGTGATCGAGATTCACGACTGCTTCAACGACAATGGAAATCTAGCCATGCTCATGTCCTACGCGCCCTACACGTAGAGCAATGCGATTCACAATGGACATGGTCTGAAACCCTACTACGAGCAAGGTCGTGCGTTACAGTCGACCCCGTTGAGTTTCGTGGCTCGGTTTTCTGTCCAGGTGGCTAAAGCTCTGTCTCACATGCACAGCCTGAACATGGTGCACAGGGACTTGACGCCTACCAATGTGCTGCTGACAGAAGATCTCACCGTAAAGGTGGCCGACATGGGCCTTTCGAGACAGTCTTCCAAATGGATGAGCGCTGCTGTGGTCACGGTGCCGTACAGGGCCCCGGAATTGTTTGGTTCGGATACCTGGGCAGAGTACACGTGCGCCATAGACGTGTGGAGCCTCGGGGTGATGATAGCGGACGCCGCGGAAGGCCGCATGGTGTTCGATACACGTCCGCACAAAGAAAATGATGTCTCCACGTACCAACTCATCGTAAGGACCCTATGTCCCAAAGACCACCCCAGTGCATCGATCGCACCGCGGGACCCTGCCGCAGTGATGCCCACGGTGATGAAGTGCGAGCTAATGAAAAGGATAGTCTTCAGACTCCTCGCTTTCCGCGAGAACGAGAGACCAATTGCGCACAAGCTGCTGCGGGACACGGAATGGACACAGTGTGCTCATATGACCGTGGAAGACACAGTTCTGGTCAGAGACCAGATTCTGCGAAATAGAGACAGACCGATGCTATAAAACAAGAAAAAAGACAAGTACGACAAGAGTTGATATGTTTCAGTGTACATTTTATTCAATATATTTGTGATTCATGTAGTATCATTGTATAATCATAATACATCATGTCCTATTATTCTAAATCTAACTACAACCTGTAATAGGATATCTTTATGATTAATGCTATATCATTGTAGAGTCATAATAAATCATGTAGTGCAATTATAAACCTAAGTAAAACTTGTAATATGTCATTTTTTATTATTGCTGTGTCATTATAGAGTCATAATAAATCATGCAGTGTATTACATAGACAAATCGTGGGCCCGCGCGATACACACAGGAGTACAAGAGTGTGTTTGTCGCTCGCACGACACGTTATGTAGATATAGGCAGGGCCGCACATTCATCCCGGTCGGTTCACAGCTACATTGCGAACATCAGAGTTGTCACCGTAACGAAAAGGGATGCCAGGATACGGTGCGCTTGGAGACCAGACGCCGCAGATTTCCAAGCATTTTCATATTCCTTTATCATTCTCCTCATATTCTCTATATCTGCAAGGCGAGAAACGGACAAAGTTAGCTGGACTTATACACTAGTACTGTCGTAATGAACGACCCGGGGACAGCACGACTTACCTTTGCTCACGTCGATCACCTCCCTAGTCGTGGCGATGCTCTCAAACTCCTCGAGCTTTGGGACATCCAGCCACGGATTTCTTACGGTCGTCGTAGCGGTAGCCTCCGTGGTCGCGTCAACCTGGACGTTCGAGCAGGGGTTTCTGACTTGTCCGCTCAGAGCGGGACGCTCCGAGTGTCCGGGTGTCACGGCAGGGTTTCCCGGTTTAGCTACTACGGCGTCAGTCTCAAGGCTCTCATCCGTAAGGCCTCTCGCCCCTTTCAATACACAAAACTCAACTATCATCGCGGACATGTACAAAATGCCCATTGCGATACGAATGTCCATCTTCGCCGCCGCGGTCGATCGTACAAAACTCTGCAACAGCTTCGGGACTCTACTCTGAACACAGGGAACGCCGAGGAGTGATAATGTCGCTGCCCTGTCAGAGAGCAGTCGAGCCCCTTTTATACACGCCTGACGAGGTTGTGTAACCAGCGCAGGGCGCGACCAAACAAGGCAGAGTCATCCGTTCGGGTTATTGCGACACTAAGAGGGTAGTGCGGACTACGTGCGAGTGGCCGTTGAATACATAGCCATGTATGGTCATGCACGCCTGACAAGGTTGCGTAACCAAAGAGAAAAGGCAGAGTCGTCCATTCAGGGCTATTGCGACACTAAGAGGGTTGTGGACTACGTGCGAGGGATTGTGTGTAATAAGATGATCTTGCGCAACGTTCACGCTACTGTTGTTCACACACAGACACAAGACACGTATGGGTTTGTGAGACTTTATTGTATCCTGTGTTACAAGGGAAAGATGTAAGAAATGTTCACCTAGAACAAAACATCATTGGGTACATGAGCCTTGTTTGGGGCGAGCAGCCTCAGCTCGTTGAAACCATAGCCACGAATGGTCATGATCCGACATACAGTCTCGGTTGGACAAATGGCTGAGCGGTCCCCACTCACAAACCCTCAGAGTGCACAGAGTCAACAGACTGTACAAAATAGCAAACACACACACACACACGTACAAACATGGTGCAGGGTCTCAAATGGGATAGAGCGACTCAAAGCCGGCGCCTATGACCGAGCAAGGTTTCGAACATCCAAGTTTCATGGCAATCGCACTCGCCCATCCGGTGGGAGCAGAGGTTCGGCGGCTGAGTGCTCGCGTCCCACGAGTCGTACAACAAGTCTTTGCATCGGATCGAGGGTGCGCAGTCCGAGTTCCCGGAGCGGAGAGCGTTGGCTGGCTGCGTTGAAGTGTCTTTGTCAGCGAAGAACTCGGCGTCGTTCTCGGGAGCCCAGGTAGAACGCGTCGGCCGCGCCGAAAGGCTACTTTGCTCAGGCTCGTCCGAGTTGAAAGCGCCCGGCGTCTTGCAGTCGTCGAGCATCGAGAAGGCACTAGCGCACAGCGCCGCAATCCTGTCGAGCATTTCCGCATACCGGCCGACAAAATCATCGCCGTAGACCTCGTAGTGTGCCAAAGGCATGCGGATGAACTGGGTGAAGCGCATCTTATCGAAGAACGCTGCGTACATGGACATGTTCATGACCCCGACGCACTTCATAACAAGCGGGTCGGGTAGACACCGATCTAGGTCCTGCCTCTCTTGCTGCCCCTGCTGCTGCTGAACGGCTTTAGCGCGCGAATACATGGTTTATGATCCAGAAAGTATTTGACAGAAAGTACCTAATGTCATCACAGATTGCGATGTCAAATAAAAGACATTGAATAGCGTCTGTTTGTGATGTATTCTGGCGCTCCCCGTGTACTCGGTCCCAGTCCTCATCATCTGTCTAACCGCCTAACCCGTGTACCGCACAATGTAGCTCGGCCCCGATACAATGACACAAACACAGATACACAGAGATATTGTTTTTCATGTACACTTGTTTTATTGAAATTTTCACACGGTGCAGATCAACCAAACAGTACCTTTCTAAGAATGTCTATGAACAACAAGAACAACAATAGCACCTGAGATCACGTTAGAGTCTCTGTGTGTGTGTGTGCTTGCGTTCATTGGTGTTTTACATCATGTTGTGTGCATTCGCACCTTTCCACTCTCGACTCGGTCTCCCGAGTGCTCGCTAAGACCTACTCCTGTTACGCATATGGTCCATTGTACTTGTCCCGGGTAACTCTCCCAGATGTCGCCTTTGAGTCCCAGGCTCTTGGGCGTCACCACCACGGGCTGCGCGTACGCGATGATACCTTATCATGGCAATGAGGTCCGTGGCACGGGCTTGTGTTTGTACATCCTCAACCCTGGCGCGTTTGCGCCTTTCCGGGCTCGGCGGTGCATTCGCCGAGTTTTCCGAATGCTGAGATTTACTCCTTTTGTGTCCACTACGGCTACTTGTCGTCAACGTTGTCTTCGCGGTCCTGGGTGACTCTCCCGGATGTCGCCTCTGAGACCTAGGACGCTCTTCAGCGTCGCCGCCACGCGCAGTAATACCCTTTCTATTGCGGAGCGCCGAGCGTCCGCTTGTCTCGCGCAGAGCATTTAGCATGACGCTGAGTTTGGTCGACTGTTGAGGCCTCGCGGTCATCGACTCGCCCTTTACGTCCATCATGGTCACGGCGTAGTCCCGTTTCAACATGTCCACCAAGAACACGCAGGGCCCGTGAATGCTGTTCAACACCTCCACGGCGTCGTTCCACTCCCAGTCCTCCTCTAGCTCGGCTAATTGACCGCGATTGTCACGGTTCACTCTCAAACATATCTTGTCCTGGTGATACACGGTGCGCGTGGAGCAAAACGAGCTCACGTTTTTCACAGGCACGCCCGAGTACTCGGCCGAGTACACGCTCAGCCTAGGGCTGTGGAAGGTGCCTCTCGGACCTCGTCTGCTTTCGCTCAGGTGCCTTGCGTCGTACGCTTCCTTGAGTGTGCGACGACGATGATGATGATGACGATTTGCATGTATGATAACCCCGCCGTAATACAAGGGCGCGGAGCACCGAAACGTCTCCCCTCCTAGCACGCCCTTGTTGAACATGAGTTCGCTCAGGGGTTCTACGGCCGCGGTCGCTTCCAGAATCAAAGACTACACAGGATCCTTGTTGAAGTCCAAGGCGAATGTCAATCTGGGCCCAGGCGGCCGATTTTCTGCATCGTCGCCGCGCCCGCCGTCGTTCGAGCACTGCCCGAATGCGTTGACGTCTTCGAAGTCCCCGTTCTCGTAAGCCTCGAGCATGGCCACGCTCAACTGATCCCAAAAGCCAGAGTGGGAACTCGGCGCGTACAGGGCCAGGATATCGTACACCGCCTCGAGCGGGACTATAACGGAACCGACTTTCTTGCGAGGGTTCGAGTGTCCTCGCCTGCCGTGCGCGGCCGCGGCCTGGTTCGTGGCGTATCTGTACGTGCACAGCTTGTAGCTCTTCGCCGTGGGGTTCCTTACGCCCGAAATGCACAAGTGTCCGTTTCTCAAACTAGTCTTCAATTGCTACTCGTGGATCTGGGTCAAGAGGTAGCCTAGCACCTTGCAGGCGAAGCGACCCTGCGTGTCGACCGCGCGGGGGCAAATGTCCGGCAGACAGGCCGCGGCGCACAGCTTGTAGACAGCGTTGGTCTCCAGGCAGATTTCGCCAAAGGACAGCTTGTTGAGAGCGTTCAGTCTGTTCTCGTTCATATGCTACATGTAAACCCTCAGGGTTTCACACTCGCCCTTGTCGGGTGTCTCGGTCCACGGGGGGATCCATATGTCGAACACAAAGTGACACGCCAACTTCATGGCCTCGGCGAACACCAGCTGGTTGATGCAAAAGGCAACTCTCCGGCTCGCGGTTCCCGTGCACACAATATGGCTGGCGTAGAGCGCTGCCACGCAGGCGTCTCTGGCCTTGTCGAACCTCGCGCCGAACTGCATGATGTCGGACTCGGCGATCATCGTTGCGGACTGGATCAGGTTCTGCCTACACAGGCACACCGTGGCCACGCGATCCATCTTGCGTCTCTCCACCATGTCCTGCACCTGCTTGGTGCTACACGTACGGGTCACGTGCTCGGGGAACTCCGACTCCCTGATCAGACTACGGTCGGCCCATGCGTCGCTCACGAACCCCATCGTGTTGGTGTTCCACACGAAGCCGCAGTTGTGCACGGCGTGGTACTTTACGGTGTCCACCTTGCCGCTGCTCACGTCTCGGCTCACCACGTCGCTCTCCAGCACGCTGGTGTCCAGGAGGTTCTTGAACGTATTGGGAATCACGTTGGACTCCCTGTCCACGGCTTTGATGTTCTTCTCGTGGGTTATGTGCGCGTCGTCTATCATGACCACGCACGCGGCCCTCTTTTGCTTGTACTTGAAAGCTTGCGGGGTGAAAGACGTCAGTGTCTCTATGCAGCCTTTCACCCTCCTGAACTGGTAGTTCAGCACGTGGTTGGCGTAGCGCTTGCCTTCTCCAGGGCCCGTGACGTTGAAGAGCATGACCCTTTCGATCGTGTACCTGGGAGCGGTGTTGACTATGATGTAATTGAACGTCGTGGACGCCTGAAACAACCTGCCCACTTGTAGGCTGTCGCAAAACAAGTAACGCACCAGTGCGTGGTCGTACACTTTCAGCGGACAGAGAGCCGTGGGATGTTTCGGGTAGTCCTCGTCATTGCCCGGCGCCAGGTACAGAGACTCGTGGATCTCCGTGAGGCCGTGGCTGAGAGACAAGCTCGAGTTGCTCATCTTGTCATCTATCATGCCCTCGTACAGCGACTCGTTCGGGCCGAACCGGTGGTGCCTGACCAGTATGTCGGAGACCATGTTCGCTATGCTCTCAAACTGCCTGCATCCTCGGTGCTTGGCTTTCATTCCTTTGCTCAGGCGCTCCAGTCTACCCAGGTGAGGGTACAGGTGCGCAAAGTAATAGCTGTGGTCGTCTCTGCTCACGACAAAGGGGTGATGCTCGGAGAAGTTGTAGAAACACGAGTAGGTGCTCTGACACTCTCCTCTGCAGACGACGCCGAGGCGGTCCGAGTCGTGCGCCCTTCGCTTGCAGTAGCACTGGCCGTTGTTCAGCAAAGACGCGAGAGATCGCGCCCTGCGTTTGCTCTTTATGTCACACAACACCTTGTCGATGTGACTCTTGCTGACCGGCATGTGCCTGTGAATCAGCGATTTGACAAACAGGTCCGGGTTCTCCCTGTCGATGAGTTTCTCCAGGCAGTACCTGAACACCAGCAGTCCTCTGACGTTCACCTCGCCGCTTCCCGAGGAGTCGCTGAGGTCGCCGGTGAAACCTCTCAGTTTCTCCACGAATCTCATGTCCTTGGCCACGCTCGCGTCGTAGCGCGTGTATGACTTTCTGTCTCGGCCATTGGGCGCTCGTGAGTTTCGACATCATGGACAGGAACAACTCTTTGCCTTCTCCTTCGCCCGAGCTGTCGGTGATCCTACCTATGGAGGCCTCGAGGACCTTGAGGTTCAGGTCCGCTATAGGCTCCGGCACGAAGACCACCTGTCTCCCCGACTGACAGGCCGGCGTGTACATGGACCCCTGCAGCTCCTTGACTTTCTTCTTGTCCACATGGTTAGAGTTCAGCGTGTCGCTGCGGATGTCCAACCAGTGGAATATGGAGCGCAGCTCTCCCTTGCTGTCTCTCATGATGATCATAGCGTTGTTGAGGGACGACGCCCTTTTCCTAACCAGTTGCAGTCGCATGAAATGGTTGAAAGCCTCCTCGTGTATTTCGTTCACCGTAGCGTCATTCGAGGACGCGTTGTCGTACGCCGAGAGGCCGCCGTTGTCATCGTCGTCGTTACCCTGAGCGCGGTCTCGTCTGAACACGTCCATATCGACGTTCATGTGCAGGTCACGCTGAAGCTGGCTACTGTACGCGTACTCGACAGTGTCGGCCGCGACGGCGAACCCGGACTGCGCGCAGACGCCAGAGGACTGAGCGGTAGACTCGCATTGATCCTCGTTGCTCATGTCTAGGACGAAACAGAACAGGCGCCCCTGAGCAAAATCCTCTCTGATAGGAGGGGACATGCTACAGAAATCCGGGTTCTCCAGAGTCACTTGGAGAAACACCCCTTTGCGGCAGTACGTCAGGTATAGGAGAAATTGAAAGGTCGCTCTGTCATCTGGAGACAATGCGCCAAAGGACAACTCGTCCGAGAGTTTGTCGTGCAATATGTCCGTTTCGACTGCGAAGAACAAGGCGCTCCTATTGGAGGGCACGTTGACGCTGTCTACCACGGCCGTAGCCGCGTCTCTGTGAGGCAACACGTTACAGTCTGCGGACACGGCGTTACCTCTCTTAGCTGCCATGGCTAGATAGGTAGCTAGCTAGCTATCTAGCTAGTGTGGGATTCTGTAACGTAAATCGTGCTATGCGGGATTTCCGCTTAACCCTTAGTTAGGGTACGTGTAGACGTCACAGTCAACCTCAGGGGGCCCTCTACGGGGTATGTGTGCTTTGTGTTTTGCCATGTCTCGTGTTCTGATGATTCACTTTTATATCTTGCGGTGTGATGGTTCGGCAGTGTTTGGATACATCAACCGCGGTTTGGTGATTCAGCTGCGCTTTGATAAGCCAGTATCAGCAATTGTCGGGGCCGAGCGGTTCCCGGACGTACAACGCGTTGTTGTGCGTGTGTATATATATATATTGAGCCCCGGCCTTAGACCTGCACCGGTTGAACGCTTGGTGCGACCTAATCGACAGGGGGGTCCGGCTCTCTATCTCTCTCCCTCGTACAACACAAGTGAAATACAAAGCGACCGAGGTCTATAAACCCCCGTAAATCCACACAGGTGCCTGCGCTCCGTTCGCATCATGAACAGAGCGGTGCCTTTCGTGGACCTCTTCCCCGCAATCTACCCCGTGCGCAGAGCTGTCAACCCTGAGCTCGAACCCAATCTGGTCGGGGTGATGATAAAATCTGTCCTCTTTCACAAGCAGGACGAGGCGCTCTTGTGCAGGGGCCTGGTGGTGCAGGCTCGCGACGTCGGCGTCTACACTACGGTTCACTTCAATGTCACCGGAATAGCTCTTGTTGTGGGCTACGACCTCGACTTGATTTGCGATCAGGACGGAGAGGAGGAGACCTGGGACCTGGTGCGGGCCGCTTGGTCTAGACACTTTGTGGACGAGCCGGTGTACGTCCGAGTGCTCCACGATGACATCAAGCGCGAGGTGAACGCTCAGGTATTCCCGCTCCACCAGATATCCTTGGCCAAAAAGTATATGGAAACCGTGAGGGGCGCGCTGACATTCGGAGACTTCTGCCCGGACAGGGGCAACTACGTCGATCGCGACGGGTACACGCCCGCACTATGCTCGGACGTAATGTTCGGCAGGGTGTATTTCGTACCGGCCAACAAACTGAACCAGGTCCTCTCGGTCTCCGAACTCATCTACGATCACGACAAGTCGGAGGCCGAGGCCAAGCTCTTTGACAGTAAACCTGTGCCCTATTTCTACAAGGCCGCGTGTCTGGACATCGAGACTGTGTTCGACGAATCGTACCGGGACAAGGCCCTTCGAAGAAACTATTTCACACACAGCTTTCCCTACTGCACCGAGGGCAGGGTCAAGGAATTGACAAAGCACAGGACTGATCTGGACAAAGCGCTAAACCAGGGCCTGAAACAATTGCCCAAAGACACCAAGCGCTTCTCCATACCGGCCCTGGAAGAGGACTTGTCGGGTAAGCTGCACGAGATAACCTGCGTCTCTCTCGTGATCCTCAACTCCCACGTAACCAAGATCTCACGCGAGCACCACAGGAAGAGGTTGATAGTGCTCTACAACAAACTCAAGGTGACGACGCAAAACAAGCAGCCCGAGGTGGATCGCGAACTGTCCAGGGGCGCCGGTATAGACGACGTCACGAGGATCACGTTTTACCCGTGCTCCAGAGAACTCTCGCTCCTCGAAAAAATGATCAGACTGCTGTACCGCCACGGCGTAGAATTCCTGTACGTGTTCGACGTGAGGGTGATTCAGCAGCGTGTTCATTTCTACGGAGACCCGAGGTACATTGAGGGCGTCGACGCGGCTACACGGGAACGCTGTTCCTCACTAATGCGAGACTGGCGCGGTCTCTTCGTGACCAAGGCCCTGACCGAGGACGTTGGGCCTTTCTTCCAGTTTGAAAAGGTACGCTACCTGGACATGTACAAGGAGATGCTCGTGAGGTTAGATTCGGTGTTGATGAACGGAACCTTGACCGAGAGCAAGCTCCACGGCGCATCCGAGCACATTGAGAAGTTCAACAAGTTCAAGGCCAAACTGGGCCACTTCAAGATGAACAGCTGCGGTGTGAACATTGTGGATCTCTACAGGATGGCGGGGACCAGAGACGTCAAGTTTGCCTGCATCAGCATGAAGCTGAACGACGTCGCGCCCTTTCTCGTGACCAAAGTCAGAGAGCTGCACAGAAAGAGCCCCAAAGATAGCAGAAAGCTTTGCAAGCTTGCAGACGTGGGATACACTGAAATGGACGAGATGATCGCGCGCGGGGGCAAGAGTCTGTTCGCCGTGCTCGTCTACAACTTGGTCGACTTGTAGTTGTGCTCGAGGCTGGCTAAAGTTCTCGAGCCGGTGTCGGCGCTGTTCCACAGATGTAGGACCACTCTCAACATAGACGTTCTGGTGCACGGAAGAGGGGACATTTTTGGCGGATTCGTGCAGAGCATTCACGCGGTTCAGATCACTCAGCTCAAGTTTACACTCAACACTCTCAGAGTCAAAGCGGGGCCAGCGGGCGCCACTTTGCACAGCCGCGCGAGATGGAATCCCGAGCTCGCGTCCGACAGCAAAGACCGCGGCGGTGAGACGTGGCAAGGGGGGGCGGTGTGCGACCCTCTCACGGGCCTACACTTCGCCGGACCCGGAATGGGCCTCGAGCTCGCGTTTGACTTTTCGAGCATGTACCCGTCCATCATGTGCGCCCTCAACATCTCGCCCGAGACCACGATCCCCTGGCCTCCCGCGGAGTTCCCCCACGATCTGTCCGGTTGGGTGTGCTACAACTGGGAAGAGGAGGGATTCAAGTACGCGTCGCTCATTCTCAAGTACCACCGGGCCCGCGGGCGCTTCGTCCGCGCTCCGGCCGTATTCTCGTCCTCGGTCGAGTTCTATCTTAACCGGCGAGCCGAGTTCAAGAGGACTCTCAAGAACCCTGAGGCCCTGAGCGAGGCCGAGCGAGTCTACTACAAGACGCAAGAGGGCGAGTGTAAAGTGCTGGCCAACTCTTTCTACGGCACGGCTCCTCACCCGTGCGGCCGTCTGATATCCGGCCACGGGAGGCGACAGATTTCCGTGGTGAACAGCTGCGTGTCCACCTTTTACCGGCACCGCTGCCCAGTCGTCTACGGAGACACGGACAGTGTCATGGTCTCGGTCGGATACGGACCCGGGGACGTTCCCGAGAGCGACGTGGACAGCTGCGGAAACGCAGAGGATCCGCAGCACGCTCGAGAGGCCGAAGGCGAACGCCTCGAGAGCTTTGCACGTCAGGCTCGCGCGGCTTTGGGTGCCAAGTTCGAGCGGGCCGGCGCGCGGGTGCCTGAATTCCTGGACTATGTGCACGCGGCCCTGGTGAAGGACACTCTCGAGAGGATGTACGTGATAGGCAGAGGCAACGCGCACCGAAAAATTGTCAGAGACCCCACGGGGGCGCTCACCGCGCAAGGCTATCCCGTGTACGTGAACGGCGTCCCCGGGTCTGACAAAGTCGCGGACGTCACCGGACCCTTCGTCGAAGACAGGAGAGTCAAGCTGGAATACGAAAACAGTTGCTCCGTCTACTGCCACGTGGCGAAGAAGAGCTACGTGGCTCTCGTTCACAGCCTGGACGACCGGGGCGAACTCTCTTTGGTCTCCGTGAAAGTCCGGGGGCTGTCGGCCTTCAAGAGCATACGATCCCCTTGCGATTCCGCGATCACGGGCGCATTCATAGCATGCGTGATGCGGGGAGACTGCGTCAAACTGGAGACGGACAATGCAACGTGCTTTTCCACCGCACCCTGGCACCGGCTCGAGGCCGGAGATGTCATCTTGTACCCGGAGCGAGAACCCCGCGTGGACGATCTCGGACGATGGTTAGATCTGAATCGAGCCGCGGACTTTCTCGCCGCGTACAGAGTGCAAAGTGTCACGACGTCACAGCTGGACTCTGGCTTCTCCGCCGTCTCTGTGAAACTCGTACCCGAGCCGGGACACGACTCTGACCTGTCGGCCTCCGAGACCCTGACCGTGAGAACGCTCTACAAGGACTGGGAATACTGCATGAACCATGTGTTCTCGCGCCAGCATGGCATCCTCAGAGATCTGCTCACGTGCAGAGCGGCTGAGCTCATCACGTCCAAGCTGGGCGCGGGCTTCTTCTCTTGGAGCAGTCTCATCAAGTCTGCCAAGAACAAGCGCTTTAGTCAACAAACGCTGGGTCGCCTGAGAGCGGCCGACTCGAATGTCAAAACGACCTACGTGGAGATCGTAAAGACGTGGCTGCAGTGTATCACGGGACTCTCGGTGATGCCCGTGGAGTGTCACGAGTATCACAAGTGCAACCCTTGCGAAGCCGCCTTCTACAGATACCCATTGAACCTCCAGGCCAGCACGGGTTGCATCATGGCCATGTTCGGAGGCTCGCTCGTGTGCCGGGGGAAAATCTCAGAGCGCGAGAGCGACGCGGACAAGCGTCGCCAAGAACCACACATGGAGCTCATCTCGCACCCCTACCAGCCGAACAACAAGTGTTTCGCCGACTCGCGGGTCTTGATTGCTCACAGCGCGGACCGCACCCTGGTCAACCACTACGGGAAGCTCGTGGCTCACTGCATCGTAGACTACTGCTTGCCCCGCCACATGTACAGCTCCGCTCTGGGCGCACGGAGCCTGGACGACTGCGAAGAGCACCTGCTCGCGTCCGTCTCCTCTACCCGAGAGAGGTTGAAGAGAGCGACCGCGGCTTTCAACTCGGTCATGAACAACTGTCCCGAGCACATGATACCGGCCTGCGGCACTCGGGAGTTGGAGCGACTACAGGTAAACAGGGAGACCGTGACTCGTCTGCCGGGGGAAAAACTCGAGGCCTGTCTCAAGGTGATCACCGAGGACATGGCCCTGAGGCCACGCGACGTCTACAGGACCCTAAGCGCTTCGCTCGGGGAAAGGCTTGCGCGAGCCGTGGCCGAAGGCACGGTGTCCCTAGCGAACGACGACACCTCGTCACCGGATCCCTGCTCGGACACAGCATTCTCGCTTTCGGTGCCCACTGTCATGCTGGCGGACGCCGGGATAGTCTCCTCGATGGGAAGGATTTTCGTATCGAGAAGCCAAGTGCGCGAGAGGACTCTAGTTGACCTGGCTGCGCTTCTGTATCAGACCGCGGTCGTGTTGCAGATACACGCTCCCGAGGCGTTCAGCTCAGCGGCAGCCATGTACCCCGAGTCCGTGCTTTGCATCATGCCCTACTCGTGCGCCGACGGGAACCTCTTGCGAACGTGGATCGACGCGTTCAGGGAAAAGAAGTGGCTCAAGACAGCGCGAGCCAAGCTCGGCAAGAGGATGCGCCCCGGGTCGCCGGGCGACTGCAGAGAGGTCACGTATCATTGCGCTGGCTGTAAAAACTTCTACAGGGACCTGTTCGCAAACAACGTGCCGGGCCGCGACCTGATCCGGCGCATGTACGGTCAGGACAAGAGGAGAAAGATTGGACAGTGCGTCAACGAAAGACACTTGGTCTCGTGAGTCTCGCTCAAGAGCGGTCCCCGAGAACGGTGTACACAGACGTGTCGATCGAGAGAACATTATGCGGTTATACTCCGCATTGTTAAAAGCTCGTGTAGAGAGCCAGCCCAGCTCGAGGATATCGGTGTGACTTGTACTAGTGGACTGAAATGAGCGTGTGGTCAAAGTGAACGCTAGTTGTTTTTACAATTGTACACTCACTGCACATGTTACTAGAGATTTTGGTCAATTATAAGTTGTGAAACTGCCTCATCTTAGGTAACTCTCTGTGTATTATTATTATTATTATTATTATTATTATTATTATGTTTGAGAGGATTAAAGATCAAGGTGCTCTCTACAAGTCTAATACCTTTGTGAACGCTGAATGTGTAAAATGGGCCTGAAATGGTGCAGCGTCATCGTGCGCATTGTAACGTTGAGTCTCTGCGCGTGCAGTTCTTGTTTCATTTCTCTGCTTTTGCCACACGCCGAGACTCCCACTGAGTGTGTAATTTTTCTAGGGGAGAATGTGTAACACATGGTTTAAGTCTATCCATACTTGAAACCTTGTCCATTCTGTATTTTTTGTGTCAAAAAGATATTGTATATCTGAAACAAATAGTCGTGCACTGTTCTTTATTGATGCAGAGTTGCAAACGTGAGATACAGGAAACAATTGTACACTTGTTTACGGCCACATTCTATCTGACTTGCTGCACATGCAGCACGTCTCAATCAAAGTCTCTGAGGTGATGCGGAATGTCCATTTCATCCACTCCCGCGGCCTCTACGCTTCTCCTGCAGAACTCCTGGAGTGTAGGAAGGGGTCTTTTCACGAAAGCGACCCCATTGACAGTAGTCAGGTGGTCTTGTAAACCTCGAGTGTGGAGAAGTGTAAATTTCTCATACGACTAATGTGTCTCAGAATCAGGAATCCAGACCCGTCAAAACACACCAATCCACTTGTTTGGTTACTACGTCGAAAAGGTAGCCCGCTCGGTATTCGCCCATGTAACACACCACAGCGGCCGGGTTCTCTTGACGGCTTGGGATATATTCAAAATCCTGTAGCACTGCGCGGTGCTCGAGCGACCAACCCTTTTTGTGGTCCGCAACTCCCCACCACACACCGTCCATCGCACGTATCATGTCACGCATCTCATCCACAACACGAGTTGCGGAAAACCCATTCGGATCCTCTGGGATCTCCGTAGGTTTCGGGATCAGGTGCCCGTGGTCAAATTCTTCAATCAGGGATTTTACCACGTGGTTAGGATTTATTCTTGAAAACTCTTGGACGGACGTGAATCTAAAACAGCCTTGCTGTGCGACCGCCGTGCGTCGCTCGATTCTGTGCCGAGTCTTCGCCGTGGTCGAAAACAGACCTCCGATCGTCTGTCCGCGATACGCCGCGACGACGATGGTGCCGACTTCGACCTGAGGTCGATTCAAGAAAGAGTCAATCTGCTCTTCCGGCACGGAGCCCCACCAGCGGTCGCCCAGCCACTCCAGAAACAGATACCACCATTTGTTCAAAGCCGCCCAGGTTCCCCAGGGCTCCTCTTCTGTGGTTTTGACGAAACGGAGGGTGTCGAGGTGACTGGGGTTCGCGTGCGCCATCGCGGCTCAGACGCTTATTCCTAGAATGCTTATACTTGTACAAAGGATGACAAGGTCGTTCGCCTTAGTACATAGACTTGTATAGGTTCCCCGCGTACCCTAGACTACGTGACACCATTAATGGCTATGACACTGCTGCTCAGCTCCGTGTACATGGCACCTATATTCCAGACCGAGGTGTAGTCGCAAAGACGTCACGTCCGAGCGCACCGACGTTGTCCCGGAGCACATCTCTGATCTGGACAAGCTTGCGCTGACCGATCCCAAGCGAAACCCCGAACGAACGTGTCAAACGGGACCTTTTGTACACGCTAACATTTCTCAACCTACGTTGAGACGACAGGCGTCGTCGCCGTACATGTAAGATTCCTTAGATGTGCATGTCGAGCAAACCCCCGGGGCTGCTTGTCGCAGTACACCACTCTGGTTTATGAATGAAGACATCCTAGATATGAGAACCGTGTAGACATTCACTGTTTATTGGCAGTTAAGGCACACGTATGTGGTACAGAACATTCCGATAATTACATCACATTTATACAGGTTGACTTACACACAATGGTATCATTCTAAACAGTAGACAGGTAAAAGCCAATAGAGTCTGATAATTATTATAAATATAATATATAATAATAATAATAATAATAGAATCGAGGCCCGTCACTTTGCTTTCCATTCATAATACGGGCTGTCGTGTACAAAATCTCTGAGTCGACGCGGAAGTCCCGTAGTCGGGCAATCCTCGACTGCTATCCTTTTCCTGCAGACCACTTGTAGTGTAGGAAAAGGCCTTTTCACGAAGGTGTAGCGGTCCTCGTCGATTGCTCTTTGCAACAATTACCTGATGGTTTTGCGCATTACTCTGAATCGGTATTCCCCAGACCGTACATCGTGGGCCAGAAGAATATACTACATCCCGTTAAATTTTATCCGGTATTTATATCCTTTTGCGCTCACTATGTCAAACAGGTAACCCGAAGACTCGTCGTCCACGTAACACACCGCAGCCGCAGGTTTCTCGTGACACGGTCCGAGTTTTCTTAAATCCTCTAGGACTTCGAGAACCTCGGGGGATGCTAATTCCCAACCGCGTGACGTTCCCCACCACGCGCTTCCCAGAAACTCGCGGCACGCATGTCGTCCACCACCCGAGTGTCAGATATGTCGTTCGCAACGACCGGACCGTCTGCGGGCTTAGGGATCAAGTGGCAGTTTTCGAAATTGTCCATCACCTTTCTTATCAAAGTGAACGGATCTTTGGAGTCCAAGTTGCACCGACGACGTCTGTTGTTGCAAAAAAAATTGTACAGGCCCTGTTCCATGTACACGATGTCTCTTTCAAAGTCGAGCAGTGTCGTCTTCACAAAGACCCAAAACAGTCCTCCACACGGGCAGCTCGTGAACGTAGTCAGGATCGTGGCTCCGACCTCGACTTCGGGATGAGCGAGGACGTCCAGCAGATCACTTTGATTCACGTCACTCCACCAGCGGTCGCCCAGCCATTCTAGAAATGGACACCACGATCGGTTCAACACAGGCCAGTTTCCCAAGGGTTGTTCGGCTTCGGTGGTTACTACAAGCTCTAGGGACTCGAAATTACCTCGGTTCATGTAAGCCATTGTTAATACAAATGACAAACAGGGAAAACAATCACCTTCACCACTACGTGCACAGAGCCTGTCACCAGAGTTATTGCCTTAGTATATTGAAGAACCTATACATAAGTATTGCGCGCCACATAACTCTGATGCGCACAGTGCATCTTACAGTGCCATGGTACGGCCCCTGATGCACGTTGACATTGCGTGCATTTGAACAAAGTCTACCGAGGCCAAGGTCTCAATCATGCTCACATTCAAGTTTGGTGTTCGTTCAAATGTTTTAATTGGTAGTAAGTTACAACATTGGGATAGAGAGAAAAAATGTACACATATACGAACTGAAACAGGTTTACACTCTTTGTTTGACACGAGCCGGACAGAGCACGGTGGCGTTCACAATATCTATTCTCGTGCACACGGTCCGGCTTAGCGAATGTCCGAGACGCGGTCACTGTGACATCCCGGAGTCCTCTTCGTATCGGTCGTCCATGCTGCTCTTGCAGAGTTCTCGCAGCTTAGCGAGAGGCGTTTTTTTCACGAAGGAGACTTTACCGGACTCGACCATGTGAGTCAGCAACGCGCCGAGTGTGGTGTAGGGTGCGTAGTCTGCAGCTCCAGTCCGAAGCGTAAATCCCAAACCGTTAAATGTTACCGTGTATTTCCGCTTCTCGGTTACAATGTCAAACAGGTATCCCATTTCATCTGCGTCCATATAACACACGGCAGCCGCAGGTGGGTTTGCGGTAGACCTTGTACGTATCACAAACTTTAACACCTCGCTGTGAGTGAGTGTCACTGGGTCAGGGTTACCCGGCCACCACAAAGGCATTGTGCAATAGGTGTCTGACAACCCCCACCATGCACATTGTAGTTTCTCTGGCATGGCGAGAATTTCGTCCACCACGCGTGTACCGGAGAACCCGTTTGGATCGACCGGGATGTACGCGGGCTGGGCCATCAATTTACCCGTGACGTGGTCGAGTAGATCTTGTATCAGGCGTTTTGGATCCTTGTATTCCCACTCAATGATGCCCGTGCAGTAGAATGCGCCTCTCCGAATGAACACGGTGCATCTGTCGACTCCGTTCGGAGTCTTCACCGTGACCAAACACAGTCCTCCGCTCAACTCGCCGGTGTACGCGGAGACCACGATGGCTCCGCGTTCCGAGCCGGCGACAAAAGATTCGATCTGTCGCGGACTCGCGGAACCCCACATGCGGCCGTTCATCCATTGTAAAAACGGACCCCAGGTTCGTGTCAGCACGTGCCAGTTTCCCCAGGGCTCTTCGGGCGTGCTAGGCCGGCGTCCCAGTGGCCTGTCATCTGCGTCGCTCGTAGACTGGAGCGCGTGGAAGCTACGGTCTTTTGCGTAAGCCATGTCTGTTCGTAAAGGTCTAGTACCGCTATACAGTTCATAAGTCGCGTCTACGCTCAGTTGCTTTAATATATGTCGATTTCGCACACAGGGTACACTTCAAAAAGGAGTCAGAGACGCGCGCGGAACCCGAGTCGCTGCGATTCGCTTCGTTTACGAGATCGCTACAAACATCGACATATATACGATTACGTAGACGTGACTAAAGTAGATTCTTGGGTGTTTAGAATTGTCCTCCAAAACCTCACCATTGGTCACACTCGAACATGGCTTTCGGTCAGAAAGAGTACATTTTGTCCCACACCATCACCAAGGAGACTGAGGCTCATCAGCCTGCGACGTTCAAAATTGACCTAAAGGGCCTCATACCCTTCGCAGACTGCAGCCCTCTGTTCGTCGTCGAGAACGTGAGTATCGCCGCGTACAAGCAAGGCACCTTGGCGACCGTACCGGTCAAGTTCGCCGTCGTCAACGACTCCAGGAAACGGGTCCTGACGGGAGATCCGTGCAAGCTCTCCTCCGAGTGACAGCTCGACATGGACCGCGCGTCCTCTATCAAGATAGCGGGTACCGAAACCGTACCTTTCCGTCGTAGCCCCGCGGTGTACGATGACGAAAACAGGCAGGCTCTGGTCAACGTATTGGCGTTCATGATGTCAAACAGCCTCTGCGTCTCGGACAGAGCGAGAGGGGCTTTCGACGTCCTGCTCGAGTCCACACGAGGCGAGTTTGAATTCACGTGCGACCTGTGCTCCGAGATCGGCGTGGCCTGCGTCACGAAAGGCCCCAGTGGACTTCCCTCGTTCTCGTTTCCGCAGTGCGTGGACGCCTACGTGTGTATACCATGCCAACAGCCCTGCGCGGACAAGGACTACGACGCGCTTAGAAATCTCCTGGCGCTCCTGCGATCGGCCTCCCTGGACGACCTTGACGTGTTGAACCGAGTCACTCGGGAGATCTGCGCCAACCGCTCCTTTTTTCAAGAGTTCGACTGCACGTCGTTCACTCCCAAACACCTGTTCGAGCGGTACATCGTGATACCGTACGCGGTGATGAAACGGTTCACCTCACTCTACCAGGCCATGAGCGAGTACGCGGACACCTTTGCGATCGTAGACGAAATGACGCCCCACGTGAAAGTCCTGTTCGAGAGCCCCTCGGAGAGCCTGGGCGAAATCACCGGGCGCGTGTCCCTGACCATAATATATGGATCGACCCTATCTGACATTTATAGCACGCTCAGCCAGGGCCCGCTGCCGCACGACGAGGGATGCGGGGACCGAGAACCGACTGACGGTCTCGCGAACGTCACGCAGTTGAGCAACGACGTGTTGATCCGGAGGACCCGGCTGACGTTTCTGTTTAGCAATGATATGACCCTAAGGGACTGGTACGATTTCTACTATCGCTGAAAAGAACAAAGGGCCAAAGTGAATCACGGCTGCGATGCCTGTGAATAAAACCACCATCGTGCCTCTGAAACAAATGACAGTTTACTGTGTTTTATACGTGTCAAGTCGTGTACGGGGATAGGAACAGTGGTACACTTCAATTATATTTTAATGCGGCCCGAGAACTGTGTAGTCATCGACATGATCGTATACAGTCTCGCTATTGTCTCAATCATGTGTATGAAGCACACCAGGAGTGATGCGGAGAACAAACCACCGATCGTAACCCTGAGGGGCTGATATAACTCTTACTATGAGCGAAATGAGCAAAGTGTCATCGGGGTAAATGACAGTTGCACTGTATGCGAATAAAGACACTCTCTCCGTCTCTCTCTCTCTCTCTCTCTCTCTCTCTCTGAAGCAAACAGTCATTCAAAGTTTTTATTCATTTCGAGTCATGAACAGGGATAGAAAAAAGATCCACTAGATAATAATAATAATAGTAATAGTGAAAATAATAATAATAATAATGCAAATGTTTATTTGGGTTTTTGTGCTCACGCCTTCGGATATTATTGTCTCTATTATGTGTATGAAGCACACCGGGAGTGATGTGGAGAACGAAAACCAATCGTTACCCCTAAGGGGCTGGTGTAACCTTTACCATGAGTGAAATGAGCAAAGTGTCATCAGAATAAATGACAGTTGCAATATGTGCAAATAAAGAAACTCTCTCAGAATCAAATGCTATTTCAAAGTTTTTATTCATTCGAGTCATGAACAAGGATAGAAAAATAATACAATGGTTCACTTAAATTACACCTATTCAGTTAGTCATTGAGATTCACTAAATATAATATTAATAATAATAATAATAATAAAAAAGCAAATATTAATGGGGATATTATGCTCACGCCTTCGGATGCTATTGTCTGTATCATGAATGTGTATGAAGCACACCGGGAGTGATGTGGAGAACAACGAGCGATTGTAACTCTCAGGGGCCGGTGTAACGTTTACCATGAGTGAAATGAGCAAAGTGTCCTCAGAGTAAATGACAGTTGCAAACAGGGATAGAAAAACCATAACACAATGTTTCACTTCAATTACACCTATATGGGCTGACATGTATATATAGTTAGCCATTGAGATCCACTAGATAGAATAATATAATAATAATAAAAATGATAATAATAATAATAATAATATCGTTTATGGGGATTTTTGCGCTCACGCCTTCAGGCATGGCAGTAGCATGCATAACTTGGGTCTCTCACATCGGCGTAATGCGCCGCGTGTGCCCATTCATCTCTCGTAATTTTGCCAACTGTCCATAAGCAGGCCTGGGGACCAAAGTGACATTTTCAACCTTGACGATGTTGTCGAGCGCATCTGTGATATTATAAAAGGGTGGATTTGCACCGATCGAAAAGCCTTCATTGTTAAATGACACCTTGAATTTCTTGTCCGGGGTAGCGGTGACAATTTCAAAGAGGTATCCAGAACTCTTGTCATCTCCAATGCACACCACCGCAGCCGGGTTCGTGCACTGTGTCGTCTTACTTGCTAGATACTGTAGCACCCCACGGCGCACGGGATACGTCAGGGAATTGTTATACATGACTCCCCACCACGCGCCATTCAGTAACTTTGCCATGTTGCGCATCTCGTCCGCTACATGTGCCACGGAGAAGAATTCGGGTTTGTGAGGCATGCTCTTCGGTCTGGTCAGGAAGCGCCCCTCTTTTTCCAGCAAATCAAGCAGCGCCCCCGTAATTGCGATAGGACTCGTAAATGCGCCTTCTATCAAGTCTGTACACAAGTAGTAGCCCATGCGGAGGATCACGTGGAATGTCATGACCATGTCCTTGAACTTAAACGTAACCAAACACACTCCTCCTCATCTGTTACCAAAGTGTGCAGCTACTACGATGTCTCCGGTGTGCCCAGTGGGTGCGTTCATGAACGAGGTGACGTGCTCTCTTGCGACCGAGCCCCACCAGCACTCACCTAGGTAGTTCAAAAATAACTGCCACGATGTGTTCAATACTGAGGCCGGATTCATGTCTCTCAGCGCCCTCTGTTCTTCTCTTGCGTACCCCTCAACGCGAAGAGCCTCATTTTCGTCATCCGCAAGGCTCGCTGTGAAATTGCACGGATCGCACTGCGCTTCTTCGCATCCCAAAGCTTCGACCGCTTCGGGTTCCTCGTCCATGAGGCTCGCGCTGGAGGTTTGGTCATCGGCACGTTTCAAATGTGCAGACCGAGGTCGAGTCACGTAGGTGACACTTTCAGCCGCGCCGATGTTGTAGATCACGTCTCTCATCTCGGGGAAGCGTGCACCGGTCCCGATCGAAAAGCCTTCGTTATCAAATGACACCTTGAATCCCTTGCCTTTTGCCGTGACCACGTCAAAAAGGTAGCCCGAACTTTCTTCGTCTATGAAATATATCGCAGCGCCTGGATTCGCGGTCCCCTTCGAAAGACTCCGCAGACGTTCTATTGCATTGCGGCGCGCGCGACTACTCTGGGAAGCGCTGAGCATAGATCCCCACCACGCGCCTTTCAGTAGCTCTACCATGTAGCGCATCTCGCCCACTATATGTGCCACGGAGAAGGATTCGGGGTTGCGAGGCGTAGCCGTGGGTCTGGCCAGCAAATATCAGTTTGGCAGTCTGCGAAGCAGCTCTTTCACAATGTCTATGGGATCCGCAAATTCACCTTCTATGAAATTGGAACACGTGTAGTGATATCTACGGACGACCACGTGAAATGTCAGGACCACGTCTCTGGTCCTTGCAGCAATCGTACACACCCCTCCGTGACTGGGACCGCGGTGTGCCGCGACGACGATGTGTCCGGTGCGAATACTAGGGCCGTTCATGATGGATGCTACGTGCTCGTCAGTGACCGAGCCCCACCAGCGCTCACCCAGCCAGTCCAAAAACGACGGCCATGTAACGTTCAATATGAAAAAGGGAAGTTTCTCCATTAGGCTCCGCTGTTTTTGTCTCGCCTCCTCCTTAGCACGAACCGCATCGCTGAGCACATCGTTTTCGAGCGCGGCTTCGTCAGAGTCCGTGTCCTCGAGGGCGTCCGACTCCTCGCCTGTGATATCCTCCGTGTTGACGTCCGGGACCTCGCTCCTCACCTGAAAAGTGTCACCCGCGGACGTTGCTTGCAAAGCGGTCTGGTCTTCGCCCGAATCCGTGAATAAAAGTTCCGGTCTAGTGTCGTTCTCGCCTGCGCTAACTCGTTTACAGTAGTCCACGTCATAAATAGCGTAGTCGTCCATGTTATAATCACCGCCCTGCAAGTATACGTCTAGGATATCGTTCTCGTGCCAGAATAGGTGATCCTCTTCACACACCCAACAAGTGCGACCCGACATCCAGGGTTTCGAAGTTGACACGTTACTTAGGCTCTCAGACGCCAAATTCGTGTGTAATGGGTCAGGTGTAATATCCTTTTGATTTGGGCTAACTTGTTCGCCGTGGGCCGCATCAGGAACATCCTCGGGGTTCGCGTCCCCGAGGTTTATGGCAGAGTCGTATTTCTCGTCCTTGAAATCCTCCAACTGGACATCCATAAGGTCGTACTCTTGGCAGTCACTGCGAGCTTCAATGTCCATCTGAAAGATGTCGATCTCGCTCTCGCTCTCGGATAAGGCTTCACCCGAAACCGTGGCCAATGTTAGTGGTGTAACGTTGTTGTCGCCAGTGTCAGCTTTGCAGTATCCGTAGCAAGACTGTATCTGAGGCCTCTTGACGCAAACGACTGTTTCATAATGGCACGCGCCGTTCTTCAAATAAATCCCCTGGGTAGACACGAGTGAGCCCTCGCAGCGGTATCTGAGCCAACGTTCGGTGTAGTACGTGTACACGCTTACTCCCAGACAGTCTGCGGTAGCTTGAATCTCCACCTCGGTAGCCCAAGTACCCAGAGAGTTAATGTTGGACGTGTCAAGGTATTCCGAGACCGACCGGTAACCCGGTCTCAAAAGGCTCTTATATTTAGACTTGTTGCGTTCTAGCTGAGTCACCGCAGCATTTCGTACGGTTTGATAATACTCATCTGTCCCGCACACCGCCACACTGACCGCTCTGAAGAAACAATTTCCATCGGCTTTTATTTTCACAGTCCTACAAGGATCCCCTATCTTACCCGCGGCCGTACAAACTGTAGGCCGCGCCTTCAGCTTTTCACACAGAAACTGCGCAACGTCTGCCCGTACGGGGTCGAACTACAGTTCTTTAGCTGCGTTGCCCCTAACAGAGCCAATGATGTGCTCGTCGCGGCCGATATTCCAATTTGTCCGCTCGTAAACCTTGAGCGAGGCAAAACACGCAGCTGTTGCGTAAGACATTGTCCAGTGTATTCAGTGTAAGGGTCATGTGTGGGTGATTGAAATCGACATCAGTGTAGCAATTAATATATCACAATGCATTCCATTGAGGAGTTGTGCGCACCGAAGAGTAACGCATGCGCAATGGCACCTTGGACCAGCTTCCCCCCCTAGTGTACTATGCGAGTTTGGATGTGGATTTTAAAAAGACCCCCCTTTAAAGGGGCGTAGCTCGCTGGGGGTTGTGTGTCTGGGCTGGTAACCCTTGCGTTGCCCTTCCTCATGTAGACGCGCCGTGTCCTTGTGGGTCAAAGTGTCCCGAGCGTGTCTGGGTGGGGAGAAAGCCGAACTGCGTGCGACGTGTGCCGACTCGGCGGTTTTGCAATGCGGTGTTGTGGTCTGGGGAGTGCGCATGCGCAGTGGTATAAGGAGACCCGGGAGAAGATGGAGAACACGGAGGATGAGAAGAAGAAGAAGAAGAAGAAGAAGAAAAAGAAAAAGAAGAAAAAGAAGAAAAAGAAGAAAAAGAAGAAAAATAAGAAAAATAAGAAAAAGAAGCGTGTCCCTGGCGCGGTCAGCGGCGTTCCGGGAAGGTCGCGGAGTGCGCGCACGCGGGACAGTAGAGGATCGCGCAGCCTCTACAGATGTAGCGACCGCAGGGGCGGCACACCGTGTGCGTTTTCCAGTCCTTCTTGGGCGGGCACACCTGACACCTCCTCGGCCTCGGGGGCCTCTGCGGCCGCTCGTTCGACCCGAGCTCCGCCGGCCTGGCGGCGCACGGCCCTGACTACGGCGGCGGACGCCTCGGTGCGAGGCAGCCTGCTTCTCCGCTCGACGAGCGGCGCGACGAGCGCCATGCCGAGGCGCTCGAGGAAGAGCCTCCTCCTGTTCCGCTTGGCGGGCATCCAGTCCGGGCGCAGCTCCCGCCAGAGCACGAAGGCGTTGTACGCGGACACGTCAACCATGTTGTGGAACACGGCCAGGGGCCAGCGCGCGGTCATCCTGCGGCAGCTGTAGGCGCCGACCAATTTATCCAGGTTGTCCACGCCGCCGTTGTTGCGGTTGTAGTCGAGCACCGCAGCCGTTCCTCCCGTGGGCCGCGTAGGACACCAGGAGTGCGGCGCGTGTGAAGGCAAACTTGGACGAGAAGGCTGCGCGCCCCGCTCCGTCGACGAGGGCTCGCGGCAGCTCGGTCCTGTTGCGTCGCACCGTGCCGACCAGGGTGCCGCGCCTCTCGGCGAGCAGCCAAGAGGTGAAAAAGTTGTCGCACGTGACGTTGTGGCCCCTCAGGCCCCGGGTGACGTCGAGGACGACGCGCGCCGCCAGGTTCTTCTCGCGCGGGGCGCCGGCGCTCGGCTTGCCCGTGTACACTTGCATGCGCCACGCTTAGCTGGACCTGGCGTCGCAGGCCACCCACGTCTTGATGCCGTACTTGGCCGGCTTGCCGGGCATGTACTGGCGGAAAGGACAGCGGCCTGCGAGCGAGAGAGCGAGAGAGCGAGAGAGCGAGAGAGCGAGAGAGCGAGAGAGCGAGAAAGAGAGAGAGAGAGAGAGAGAGAGAGAGAGAGAGAGATGATTACAATGACCTCGTGCACGGCCGCGAGCTTGTCGCCGGCCGCCCGTCGCTCGGCTCTCGTGGCGCGATCGTCGAAGCGCAGCATCCTCGAGAGCCTGTGGAACGCTTTCAGAGGCATGGCGCCGCGGAATATCGCCCGGCCGCTCTCGGCGTCCCAGCGGCTAGGCCCGCGATTCCTCGACGCAAGATCCCTTCGCATTCTCCCAGGCCCTGCGGCCAAGGCGCGGAGAGGGCGCGGTAGCCGCGGGGCCTCCCGTGCACCTTGCCCGGGCTCAGCGGGGCCTCCTCGGCGCCAAAGCGAGCTTTCGGCAAGATTTTGTCCGATTCTAAAACGGAAAATTTCGCCCGAGGCGACACGAGCTCAGCGGGGCCTCCGATTCCCCCGTTAAAGTGGCCACGGGGCGTCCTGCGCTCAGTGCATGGGCTCAGCGGGGCCTCCTCGGTGCCGAAGCGAGCTTTCGGAAACATTTTGTCAGATTCTAAAACGGGAAATATCGCCCGAGACAACACGGTGCCCGCGGGGCCTCGGATTCCCCCGGTAAAGGGGCCGCGTGGGGGTCCTCGATTCCTTGGCACGCGACCCTCTCGCGTTCCCGAGTGTCCTGCTAGGACCCGGAGCGAACGAGGGAGCCATGGGGCGTCCTCTGCTCGGTGCACGGGCTCCGCGGGGACTCCAAGGCGCAGAAGCGAGCTTTCGGAAACATTTTGTCAGATTCTAAAACGGGAAATATCGCCCGAGGCGACACGGTGCCCGCGGGGCCTCGGATTCCCCCGGTAAAGGGGCCGCGTGGGGGTCCTCGATTCCTTGGCACGCGACCCTCTCGCGTTTCCGAGTGTCCCGCTAGGACCCGGAGCGAACGAGGGAGCCGCGGGGCATCCTCTGCTCGGTACACGGGCTCCGCGGGGACCCAAGGCGCAGAAGCGAGCTTTCGGAAACATTTTGTCAGATTCTAAAACGGGAAATATCGCCCGAGGTGACACGGTGCCCGCGGGGCCTCCGATTCCCCTGGTAAAGGGGCCGCGGGGCGTCCTGCGCTCCGTGCACGGGCTCAGCGGGGACTCCTCGGCGCCGAAGCGAGCTTTCGGCGAGATATTGTCTCATTTTTAAACCGGAAATATCGCCCGAGGCGACACGGAGCCCGCGGGGCCTCCGGTTCCCCCGGTAAAGGGGCCGCGTGGGGGTCCTCGATTCCTTGGCACGAGATCCCCTCGCGTTCCGGGAGCCGCGGGGCGTCCTGCGCTCCGTGCACGGGCTCCGCGGGGACCCAAGGCGCAGAAGCGAGCTTTCGGAAACATTTTGTCAGATTCTAAAACGGGAAATATCGCCCGAGGTGACACGGTGCCCGCGGGGCCTCCGATTCCCCTGGTAAAGGGGCCGCGGGGCGTCCTGCGCTCCGTGCACGGGCTCAGCGGGGACTCCTCGGTGCCGAAGCAAGCTTTCGGCGAGATTTTGCCCGATTCTAAAACGGGAAATTTCACGAGCTCAGCGGGGCCTCCGATCCGCAGCGCACTAGACCCGCGGCTAGGCCCGCGATTTCTCGGCACGCGACCCTCTCGCGTTCCCGATTGTCCCGCTAGGACCCGGAGCGAACGAGGGAGCCGCGGGGCCTCCTGCGCACCGCGCCCGGGCTCCGCGGGGACTTCTAGGCGCCGAAGCGAGCTTTCGGAAACATTTGGTCAGATTTTTTAACCGGAAATATCGCCCGAGGTGACACGGGACCCGCGGGGCCTTGTGCGCACCGCATCCGACCTCTGCGGGGCTTCTCCTGCGCGCGAGAGTCCTTCGGTCTCTGCCGTCGTCTACACTCGTTCCAGACGGCGCTCGTCTGTCAGAATCCCCACACCGGGGTCACAGGGACCCGCGAAGACGGCGCTCGTCTGTCAGAATCCAGCCCCGGGGTCACAGGGACCCGCTAAGACGGCGCTCGTCTGTCAGAATCCCCACACCGGGGTCACAGGGACCCGCAAAGACGGCGCTCGTGCGGCAGAATCCAGCCCCGGGGTCACAGGGACCCGCCAAGACGGCACTCGTCTGTCAGAATCCCCGCGGGTCACAGGGACCCCGAGGACAACGCCATGGTTAAGAGCAATGTCGTCCTTGGTCAATCCCGGCGTGCTTGAAATTGCAATCGGGTACCCTGTGCCTCCTTGCGGCCAATCGTTAACCGCGTAGTCTGCCAACTCGATACACGAACCGGAGTCTCTGATGCACTAGACCGTTGTCGATAGCAAGCGCGCGCGGTCAAGGTGTGACACCGAGCCGTGTGAATCTCGGAGAGAGTCAAGTGGTTGAGTGCGATTTGCAATCGCGGCCTCCCCGGAAAGCCAGTCTCGTTCTTCTTTCGTGAGCACGGGCGTCCCGAGCCAGCGACTCAAGTTCGATATACTCTGGTGAACGGACAGGCTCGATTCTCTGGTAATCGGCAACTGCACCAATACCCTGGCGCGATGCTCGTCCCCGCTAATGTAGTCGTGGCAACCTTTTACACGGCTCTCGTCGACGTTGTCTTCTCGATTGTCTCCTTCGCTCTGTCTACCAAAGGAAGGCAACCTGGGACTGGCTCTCTGTTTGACCTTAGAAGGCCAATGGATGTAGATCCTGCCCTTGTATCAATCTACGAATGCCACCGCGCCCTTGTAATTCAGGTCGACGACCTGCGCGCCGTACGGTACTATCTTGACTGTCTCTATAGCGTCCTGGATGACGAGGTCACTGATGGGCAGCGGAGCACCTACGTTCATGTCTGAGGACAAGGCCAATCTCAGGTTGGGCACGCCCGGAACAGGGGCGAAGCTTTTGGTCAGCGGTGTGTCGTTGGACACGCGCTGAAAAAACATGCCCCCTTCTAGTTTGCACACTCCATTCACATGCGCGTAAGAGTATCCTCCGTCCCCGAAGCTCGAGCTCCTCGTGTAGCGGTAATGTAAGGTCCGCCTCTCCGCGGCAGCCGAGAGGATCGCGTGCGACAGCTCCGTGAAGGTCGGCACGCCTTTTCGGTGGCCAAAGGTGTAGTCGAGGTATCCCAGAGAGTATCTGCACACTCCCCACTTGGCCATATCAGAGATGATTCCCGTGAGCTCGGGCATAGAGAAATGGACCCTATTGTCACGCGGGTATTCACCGAGTCTATTTTGACATGTCTGTTGAGCAACTACACCGACTTGCAGCCAACACCGGGGACAAAGTCGCCCGAGGGCACCGAGACCACTATCCCTGCGGGGTTGTTAGATCTCTCGCACAGCTCCTGAAAGACCGAGAGTCCTGTCCTCTCCGGGTGTAGTTCGTCCACGGGTATCTTGAGGGCGTACGGGTCCCCCGGTAAAGGGACCGCGGCTTTCAACAGAGACTCGACTATCACCGAGATTAGACTCGCAGTCAAGGCCTCTGACACTTTACGCTTGGTGGAGCGATCCGCTCGAGCGGCGAATTTATCGTTGCATTTCTCCACGTCCAGGTTCAAACGACTGACAGGCCTGCCGGGCAGAAACACTTCGTTGTAGCACAGAGACCGTGTCGCGTCTCGGTGTGCCACAATGGTGCTCAAGTGGCCTCTGGACGTGACAGTGTACCTGCCCGCAGTCTTGCCCGTCTCAGGGTCAACGGGGTCTTCCATGAGCAGCACAGGGTTTACGGCGCCCCACATTTCGCGTTGCGGCAGATTGCCCTCAGGCTCACTGGTGCGCCTTAGACAGTACTTCACCAAGTCGTTAAATGTCACACCGTGGCTCGTGTGCAACGTGTAGATGTAAGGGAAAGCCTTCGATCTGTCGGTTAGAGTCCACGGGAGGTTGTTGAACATTTCCAGCGGGTTCGCCGCTGCGAGCGTGTCACTCGTTTCTCCCCGCGGACAAGGCGAAACGGGACGTGTCGGCTTCCCGGCAGCGCTCTGTTCATCAACAAGTGGCTGCCTTTCGGTCGAGTCGTCCACCTCGTCGCCCTCGTTCCGCGTCTCCCCGTAACGAGGCAAAGAGGGTCGCTGGCCATCGTCTGACACTTTGTCTCGTGGCTCCTCTTCGCGCCGCTCCTCTCTTTTGTCAGGGTATTTCCACCGCGAACACGGCACGGGATCTACTCCGGACAACGGGATCCCGTGGAGAGACTGATGGTCCGCTGCGCTCCGATCCAGTAGCCCTCCTGTAGCGATCATGTCTCTCAGCGCGGGAGGTTCGAGGCTAGCCCTGTCGGAGTAGTAGAGACCCAGAGCTCGATTGTACAGAGGGTAGTGGTGCATGATATCGTAGCGCCTGCTGAGCATCTTGTCTACAGTGCGGACAAAGAGAGAGCACACTCGTGAACCGAGCTGAAGTTCCTCGTCCTGAGGGTTCTCTGCGTAATACTCCAAAAAGCTTGCGCACTCGATGCCCTTGGACATACACATGTCCGCAAATTCAACCTGCGTGACCACGGAGTGCAGATCTACACTCGGCTCCGAAGACGGAGTGTCCTGAAAACGTATGTCTCGCCCCAGTGTGCAGGTCGCGTCCCCGGATCCCCGAATGGTAACGTCCGCGAGTACACGAGTGAGGAGGCGCGCTGTAACGTCAAAGTCCACATTGACCATGTGTGCGCGCAACAAGTCGCCAGCTCGCAGCTTTAGCGCACCAGGCGCCGTGTTCCACACGTGCCACTCGTCATCACGGCGCCCACGGGTAAAGAAGCACTTTACTACGGGAGGCTTCGCGGACGGGTTCTCGCGCAAGGTCGCCTGTCTCCGTTTCGGCCCGTGTGCATTATTCGCCTTACACTGCATGGTTCACCAGACCCAGTATGTGTACGGAGGAGCTACAGGGGAATGTGGACCGTATGGATCTAGCCACGTTGTTGGGTGACCGTTGGCCTGAAGTGATACTCATCTGACCATAGTTTGAGCAATGTGGTGCACATGTGTTTATTCTGAGCCTGCACCATGATGTTGATGTCCAGGTGTAGGAGCAACGCGGCCAGTAACAGTCTCATCATCAAGCTTTTGCCACACTGTCTCGGGGCCAGGCACAGGGTGTAAGGGTTGGCGTAGCGAGAGAACTCTCTCTCCACCTGGTAACAGTGACTGATGGCAGGGTTTACGTGGTCGTAGTTCTCGGAGCCCAGAGGGGCCAAGCCCAGCTTGTCCAGCAGGGCGTGTTTATACTTGAAGAGCGCATCGCCAAACTGGTTCCTCGTGACGCCCAACACCACCCCTCTGAA